>NAOQ01000180.1:72008-90857 GCA_002751075.1 Ichthyophonus hoferi | reverse complement strand
TTTTTTTTTTTTTTTTTTTTTTTTTTTTCATATTATATTTTTTGGGTCGTGGCCTTAATCATATATTCAAATTAATCATTTGACTAGGATAATATTTTTTTAAAAAAAAGAAGAATGGTTATTACGACAATATTAAATCATATATACTTAATACTTATTGCTTTACATTTTGCCCCAAAGAACGTGGTTTACATAATTACATAACACGAGTAATATATTTATATATACCTCTGGAAATATTATAATTGGATAGAATTGGTTTTAATTAATTTGTAATATTTTTGTGTATTTTGAATTTATTTGATTTACTAACCAAGTAGAGATATTAAAAGAGCCACTACAGAAAAATAAAAATAAATTAAGAATTATAATAAAACAAATACACAAAAACAATATTTAAAACTAGAAACACAAGTACTTTGATACATATTAGCGTCATTTATAGATACATGCGTAATAAAAGGGAGTGCACAATAATGTGATGTAAAATAATATACTAGACTCCAACCCACCTGAAACTATAAACTAAGCCCACCCATACATAATAATTTTTTCAAATACCCTGTGTTTTAGTGATTATCTAACTCACATTGAAGATAGACGACAATTTTCAAGTAGTAAATATATATTCAATATCACTAAGGACCTATGTTAATTGGTCTTGGCACATAAATTTTTTTCATAGTCATAAGTAAACTAATGCAATTTTCGTTATAAGCTTCAATATATGTACGCAGTTACATTCTATAGCAAAAACAAAAACATTGTACACTGATATATATGTTAACTTTAAATTTCAGTTGTCGTAGTTGCTATGTCAATGAGTTGTAGATAGTAGACAAAACGCAAAGAGCAAGTTATATATAGGTCAAGGAACGTTAGTTAGTACAACTACATAATAAAAAGGAGTGTTTTGGCACAGGTAGAATTCTCTATACGTTGTAAGTATAAGATGCTGTATATGAATATATATATATGGGAATAGATAGATAAATAGATTACGTGATAATCTGATAATTAATTAATTAATTAAACAACAGTCATTAATAGCTTATTCCCAAATAACTAACTAATTTGAGTTATACTATAGCTATGTGTTTTCCTATATGATGTATATAACTATAGTTCACGTTTTTTTCTAATTATCTTACTTTACCTTACCTCATACTAGGCCACTACCTTGCTGCCTAACCTATCAAGACCTGACTTTCACTCCATTATAATTACATCTAGTGAATTTAATCTAGGTGATTGGGCGGCTATTCGTAAATATGCTGCACAGTATAACGTCAGAATAGTTTTTCTACACTCCGATCCTGATGGAATACCAGGTATGATCTTTCATTCCCAAATTTTATTTTTATTGTTTGGATTAGAAACTTTTTATTGGTAATTTATATATTTCTTGATTATCCTTTTTGGGTTTGAAGGTGGTTTTATTGTTGGGCAACACATAAATATAGGTAATGGTTAATGGTCTATCAGATGTTACTAGTTTCTATATTATATATGCATATATTACAAGAAAAATGAAATTCATATAGAGTGCCATATAAATTATATAGACTATATTTACAATAGTAATTGCTAATAGTATTAAATAATTATAAATATATAAAGAAGTATTTAAATTAGATACATATTTTTTTAATAACAATATTTAATAACCTAAAAGCAAAAATCAAAGAGAGAAAGCAAAGTATTATTTTGGATGCTTAGAGAAAGAAAAGACATGAACGAAATACAAATCAATTTGTAAAATAATACTAAAACCAAAAGATGGATAAAGAGAGCTAAAAAATAATACTTCCTACTATATGAAAATCTTTATTTTTACTCATTCATAATTATATATGTTTTTTCTTATTTCTATTTTCCATTAAAATAGTCACTAATGTATTTGCACCATCTCAACTTCGCCATAATGTACAACTCTTTTTTTCTTTTATTCTTTTATTTTTCTATTCTTTTACTCTTCTATTTTTTCTCACCTACATAGGAGTTCACTCAGTAAACCATGAAGTTACCTACCTCACAATGGACCAAGATAGTTATAGTAAAAATATTAGTGATGTAGTTTGTGATACCTGCTTCTGGGATGCACAGTCAGCAAGATTGAATTGCCAACCAGCTTTGATTACCGATAAACTATCAGTCATGCCAATTATGAGATTCACGAATGATCGTAGAACTCCTACTGAGTAATTAATAGTTATTTATATGTTTTATTCATAAATATTTTGGATGTATACAATAGTATCATTGGGCTAATGTGGTAAAATGCAGGATATATTTTTAATATTATTGGTTAACTATGTTATATTGATGTAATCATTTAATATAGAATGGACATATCAATAGAAAAAGATTAAGATGTAATAAAGCTAAAATATAGTATTAAAAGGTAGAAAGAAATTATAAATGATCAGCTAAAATAATTGATAATTCTATTGCAGACAGCACCCACTTTGCACATCATACATAAATCACCATATAAAGCCTAATTAAAATAATCCATAACTAATTCTGACCAGAATTGCTAGATAGTCAAGATAGAATTTTAATAAATTACATATGTAAAACAAATCCCATGGCATACTTATGTAAATATAAAAGTATAAACCTACAGCTAGGATAAAGACAAAACCAGTTGTATTAAAATAACCTATATAGATAAAAATACATACTTACAATATTTTACAATATATATATTTAATATTTATTCACTTTTTCTCTGTGGTTTTCACGTTTATTTCTCTTCCAATCTACTCTATTAACCTTATCTCTATTACGTTGCTGTTCTATTCCAACGTATTTGATATTCCCTTGACCACTCTTTTCCTCATATATAGTACTAGTGATGTCGCTGCAGTGACAGTTAAAGATAAGCAAACCGGGGTTGAGGAAATGCATTTCTTTTTTAATGTAAGTTAGCTATTAGTGTTATTGTTTTTATTATTTTTATCATCTTATTATATATGTATGCATGTATGTATGTGTGCAGGTAGGAAGGTAAGTAGGTAGGTACGTATGTATATATATGCATATATGTATATGTATGTATGCATGCATGTATATATATATACATAAAAGAAGGAATATATATTAACTCTGACACTTTTAACCTACCCTATCACCTGCCCTTTTTTTTCCTTTTTTCTCTTTGACTCTCTCCTCTCTTATATATAGGCCGCCGCACACGAACTACGACCAGACGGTAACCCCAAATTTATTCAATATTCACAATTTACCAAGCTAAATATAGCATTAGGGAATGTATGGTTTCAATGGTCCACAAAAGGGGTGTACGTAGGACTAAGAAGAATTTACATGCAGGTATGTGTGGAATATAACTATATATATATTGATTTCTATAGCTATGTATGTATATAATGCATGTAGTAGTGATTATATTCATAATTATCTAATATTATGCTTTGTTGTTTCTTTCTGTGCTTGAAATAATTGGCTCTCTTTTAACACGAATATTTGATTAGCATAGGTTAAAATAGGTACCATAGATCTTTATTTTATTTTCACCAATAAAATCTTATTATTTTATTATAATGCAGTCTTTCTATTAGTAGTAATCCTCCCTTATCTATTTTGTGCATTTCTTTTTTATTTTATCTATCTCTCTTAAAAAATACTTAATTGTATGTATACAAATATTTATGTTTATGTTTTTTCATAGCATTACTTATATACAATGTAGTATAGTATAATATAGTATAGTGTAGTGCAGTAGTGTGGCATCGCATAGAATAGTATAATATAACATAGTATAATATAGTGTAGAATTGTATAGGGTAGAATAGTATGGTATAGTATGGTATAGTATAGTATGGAATAGTACAGAAGATTTGTACAATATAGTATAGTACAGTATAGTATAACATAATATAGTATATATGGAATTGCATAGTATACTATAATATAATAGAATATAGTATAATATAATATAATCTAGTCTGGTATAGGTATAGTATAGTATAGTATAATAGTGTATAGTATAATATAGTTTAGTATAATATAGTATAGTATAGTATAGTATAATAAAATATAATAAAATATAATGTATTGTAATATAAGAGAGTATAGTATGGGAACAAGAAGATGCTTACATAAAGTCATGACAAATAGATGCACGTTGATGATTGGTTTTCTTCTACCGAAGAATATGAGACTGAGAGACCTATTCGTATAACTGGAAAGGTACGTTGGTATAATCATATATTTTGTTGTATGTTGCGTAAATTAAACCAATTATGAGGCAGTGTATTCTTTTATATGCAATACCTGCGTATAAAATTATTGTTAACAATATTACTTTCTAACTCGGTATTCTACTTTATGTTTTCTTGTTTGTTTGTCTTAGCCAATAGTCAGCCCTTGCGAGTAGATTATTATAAGGTAAATAAATCATTCTTATCCAATAATATTGCGTTATTCAGTGCCTTAATCCTGTCACGGAAAGAACTCATTATTTTCACAGGATATAGTATACCTAAGATAAACTAGTTAGCAAAGTAGCGTTAATTAGTTATGTCCGTAATTATTTTGCACTGTTTTTTCCTCTAACCATTTTTTAAATAGCTTTAGATTCATAATATATAGTATACCATATATGGACTAACTCGAAAACCAACACTAATTTATTATGGCTACAACTATTTAAGCATGCTTTTTGTGTATGTTTAGGTAACACTATTATTATAATTAATCATTGTGATTGGAAGTTATAAAATTTAAATAAGTAAATTTGACCACTTAATGGTAGATTTAACACATCCTATTTAGCATATACACACTTATACATGCACATACGTACACACATAAATGCATACACATATATACTATATTACCCCCAAATGGTATATAGATTTAGTAATATATATATATTTACTAATTCAGCTATTGTGTAAAGCCAATATACCGATGACGTCTTTCAATTAGTTTTTTTAACACAATCAATCAAATATATGGCCGGCCAATATTAAAAATATTAAACCAATAACACTACATAGTAAACAACATAAATCAATATAGGGTTAGTGTAAATAATATTTAAAATAAACTATTCCGTTCACACGCCTAACATTGGTTAACCAACTTTTAATATTTTCATATCTATATATTAGGCATTTTTATAATATATACACGTCTGTCAATTAACTATTGTTTCCTTTATTTAACCTATATTTGTAATAATAAACCTTTTATTCTCCTTTAGGACGTGGAATTTGCTGCCAAATTCACAGATAATCTAGCGGAAAATTTAAATTTGCCTTTTGGCTCTAGAATATACTTTGAATTGGCCTTTAACGGAGGATACTATCGTAGTGCAGATGAAGGTAAAATAGGTGGAATATGATGGAATGTGTGGGTTAGTGTTATATAGTGTTATATGTATTGTTTCATATAGTGTTGTATAGTATTATATAGTGTAATATATTATTATATAATGTTTTATATTGACCATAGCATAGAATTCTATGATTAGATTACATAAAAATCTTCTGTTTTAGTGTTGGTTATTCTCGCTGTCTTCCAGTATATACATGCTAATAACTACAACACAGATTCAAATGGATACATATAATTGGGTTGAACATACTACATGCAAATCATGCTTTATATTCTTTGTATTCATTGATCTTGAGGCTAGATCCTATATTTGTACTGACCAGTCCTGATCCAGTAGAGATTAAAAGTCAAGCTAATACTTCACATTATTGGCTATAAGTATATATTGTTTTCAATTATGTAGAATTGTAATAATGACATGTGCCATCTTTGTGCAATCAGCAGCGGCTATTTAACATACCTGATTCAATACCTACCATTTAGAGCCCTAAATTATAATCCATATAAAGGTATACACCTTAGGATTTTGACTAAACATATTGAATTTTTTGCGCGAAGTATTTAAAGATTAAAATAAAATTTTAACTGTTACTTCTGATTCAACCAGATAATCCCGACAGTCTAGAAACAGTGTCCAATAGGTTGCGCAACAAATTTCATTGGATCTCGCATACATTCACACATCAGAACTTAGATTACTTAGAGCCTGGTATGTAAACAATTATTTTTGGGCCTTCTCTTTTTTCTTTTTTTCTCTCTCCCCCTCCTCCTCTTTTTTATTATTTTCTTTTATCGTTAGCTGTGTTGTTTGACTTTCCCTTATCAAAATCCGTATCCCAAATATAGATAAACACATATTTCTATATAGTTCTATACTTATACTATATTCCTCACATTCAACCTCTCTATATACTTTTCCATTTATTTTATTACTCTTTATCTACTCTACTTTTCTTTATTTCATTCCTTTTGTCTTTTACTTATATAAATATACCATGGCATTATATCCGATTGTTTTATTAATTTATCATATGCTTATGTTATCACTTCCCATCTAAAATATTTTACTATATCTCCATATTTATCTGTCTATTAATTTGTAAACCATCAGATCAATGCAATGGAAGAGAAAATAGTTGCCCAACCGAACCCTTACGGGTAGAGGAAGAGATAAAGTTTAACGTGCGGGTAGCATTGGGTGAAGGGGTTGACCCTAGCCAATTTAGATCGTCCATTAAATTCTTTGACTATAAAACTATTAGGCCAGGAACACTCTATTATAATGACTCTGTAGGATATAAATACCATTATTCTCCTTCCTGCTTAGTGACACCACAGATTTCGGGTATGTTTTTATATTTTTGCTTGGTATATTATCCATTTTTTATGTTTTTTAGCATAATTAGATCAAATGCATTACATAATATTGTCTAATTGAAGAAGATTCATAAGATATACTGTTTGTGGAGGTATATCCCACGGTATTTCGGACGTTTAAGTATACGCTATAAAGTATTAAGCATAAATATACACATATATTGATTGACAGATATATACATATACATATACATATATATATATATATATTCTAATATATTTCTACCGTGCTTCTTACACACAAATCAATGTTATTACATAACATAATAATACAGTAGGCAATAATAATTTTATTCTTTTCATTTATACTATCTTAACTTTACCAGTTACTAAATAAAAGTATTAAAATGGTAGCATAGAAAGATAATAATAACCTCCAATAAAGGAAACACTCTCTTGATCCCTCTATTAATCCGCCCCATATACCCATTTACAATGTCTATTCTATTAGGAATATGGCCTGGTGATGTCACTCCTAAACCCAAATTTAGACCTAAGGTAACGATAGACTTATTCTTTGGCTTATTGGTTATACCTTTTAACCAGAAAATATTTTTATTATTTTATTGGTTGTTCCTCTTATTTGTTTCACTTTTGTTTTTTGTTTTTTTGTTTATTAAATTTTTTTTCTGTATTCTCTATCTTTAACAATTATAGATTCACTAGTTTTAAGGCTTCTGCTCTATACATGCTACCTAGACAAACATTCAAAGTATAACTTTAACTATCTATATCATCTATACCTTTGAAATCTGTATTTGCACGTTGAGAGTCCTGGCTGGTTAAGATTATTACTTATTTTATCGCACCCATCATTAACTTAAACTAAAAGCAAATATCACTTTTAAATTAAATAAAAAATGCAAAACTATTTACCTAAAGAGTCATAGAACTTAAGCTTTCTTTAATAAGGTTATACTCAAGATCCTTATGGATAATTTATTTTATTTTTATTCTATCATGATTTGCATTGGTTCTAGATGTTACTCAGGGATTACCAACACCAAATAAATTATATAATTAAACCAATACTTTACTACATTTGTGCGGTTACCCAACCGATTGTGTACTTTATTTATTTGGTTTGTTGTCATTGGTACACTCACATATATTCCCTGGCCTTCTCTCCTATGCAAATAATTGGATGATAACAAATACACCAACCATGTAATACGTTTATATTTACCCACCAATAATTAACTCCATTTCCCGCTGTAATCCAATTCTGTATTCAATGTTATGCTATTGGTAATAACATACCTTACTTGCCTAGACACTTTCATCACATTAAATAGGAATTACATATAGACTATATTATCACGGTTATTCACCAAACACTATTTAATAAAATCATTCCCCTCTACAGCCCGTCCCTGGAAACTACGGAACTGTTAAAGCTCTTTTCAGTCAAGGGATACATACAGTTACAGGTAGGTTTAACATAGTTTAACACAGTTGAATGATTGGCCTTTGATATTTATACTCGCCAAAAAGGGGGCCTTAGTATCCTTAGTATATATTTTATTCTATGCATCCTTGGTGCAAGTGGTAATCATACATATACATACACAATAGTATGTTATTGTTAAAATCGCCTATACATCTTTTTTAAATGCATATGCCATGTGATACTTGAATATATTGTTTACATTTTTATTTACTCAACCTACTACTTTACAAAACAATTCCACTTTCTTACTCAATACATATCATGCAATTTCTGTATATATCCCGTTATTCTAGATTTTTTATTGGTCCTCTCTTTCTAATACACACAAAACACACAATTTTTATTCTTAGAAATTTCTTTCTTTCTATTTTTGTTTTTATTTCTATTTCTATTTCTCCTCATTGCTTCCTCCCCTCTCCTGTCTCCCCATTCTGTTAAATACATAATAATATTCTATCAACTACCTCATTCCATATTGTTCATAGGCGATAATTCGCGCAAGGAGCTAGTATCTAGAGTCAATCCCTATCATGGTATATGGATGTGCCCTACCGCCTATGGCATTGGCTGTAGTCCAGGTTCTGATGGTACTATCCGAGGTAAGCTCCCATCCGAAGCCTGGTTTATTCTTTGTACATTCATCAGTCAGGTTTTCCTTTACAATCAGAATACCTCTCCAGTGATTTCAATATTATATATCAATACCGCTATCTCTATCTCTTTTTTGATTATTTCTCTTCATCTCTATTCCTTATCTCTCCTTGTATTTATTTGTACTATTTCTTTTTACTTCTATTTTAATTATATTTTTATCCCTATCCCTATTATCTCTTTTCCATCTACCTCTATCTCTATCTACTTTTATATATTTATCCGCGTACTGTCTCTTCTTTCATTCTAGTGGTTCTTTAGTGTCTATCCCTGGTTCAACATCTAAGTTATTTCCACTTTTTCATAAACATATATCATCAAATCATTCTAATTTACATCCTACCTTATCTTGTCATTTACTCGACAACAATTATCTAAACAAATGTTTAAATACTTTTTTAAAAAAATTATCAACTTTGTATAAATATTACTATTTACACTCATGCACCTATAAAACATATACTAAGCCTTTAAACATTATTCACTAAGACAGGATGGATATCAGTGCTATTATACAGATATATTACTATTTCCTATTAATAAACTATTGTAGGGCGCACACACTCACTACCAATTATCATAAATGCTACTTGTTTTACAAGAAATTTTGTTGTAGACATAAAAGGATAGTTATAATAATAATAATAATAATAATAATAATAGTATAATACATACCACTCCAATAACACACAATTATCTCTTCCCTTTACCAAATTCTAATCCAATAATATATATATATATATATAATATCTACCAATAGGGATACTGATTATTCCTCGTCATGCTACAAATGTGTTCTATAACGTACATAGTATTGAGTCTTTTATGAAAATGTATACTACAATTGAAGTAAGTCAATCTGTTCCTCCATTATTAAAACACACATACACATACACATACACACAAATGAAACTTAAACATATAATCCATTACTTTTTATCTTTCCTTTCCCTACTGATTGGTTTAATTAGTCTATTCCACCCGTATTTGGTATACATATAGATGAGTTAACTGTCGCTAGCTAATAAGTTGGATTATTTTTTTTCTTGCTCCAACACAAATGTGTTTTTGTCTTTTTCTTCTATCATAGGACCTTTATGCAAATATATCCCTTTATGTTAATTTACATTAATTTGCAAATAATCTGTACTGTAAGTTATATTAATTTAGACCAATTCACACTAGTTCACATTAACGTATATAAATTTCCATCAATTTATACCAATTTACTCTATAATTTGTACTCAAGTACCCTATTTTATACTAATTTGTATTGATTGATACCAATTTACACTTATTATAACCTATGCATACTAATTTAAACCAAAATTACATTAGTTTATAGAATACGGTTAATATTATAAAACACAATATTACATAATATAACATAATATATGTTAGTATGAGAATATATTATAGATTAATTTATGTGAATTGATACTAATTTGTTCTATTTTACACCAATATATATGAATGAAATACCAATTAATACTAGCTTGTATTCATTCCCACTAATTTGTATTGATTTACACTAATTTACACTAATTTATTTTTTTCGGTCACATTCACAATAATTTCTACTAACTTAAACTGCTATTCTTGTTTATTATTTTAATTCACATCTTGGTCCTATTTGTAACTTCAGCAAATTTATCTTATTGACTATTCTTCTGATTTCTCTCTCGTCATCCTCTTATATGATTAAACACTGCTTTATATTTTCACTCTCACTTATTTATCTTACTCTCAATTCTACATTATCTCCCTTTCCAACTAATAGCCGCATAATTCATACATAGCATAAAAAACAACACGTGAAATGCTCTACTTCTATAACTATTCTACTTATTTTTACTACTACACAAACTCTATTGCTATTTCTACCTCTAATCTCTCTCTTACAATTTTTTTCCCTTTTCTAAGGCCTGCGACTGGGGTGAGGGGTCACCCTGCAATGACCAATCATATACATTTGCAAAAGTGATTCTTCGTGAATCACGAGCCAGCTCTCAACGGTTAATGATCTACCGGCCCGACCCGTTTATGTTTCATCAGGCCAATATGAAAACATTTACCTATAAAGGTCACACGGCTTCACTACTAAGTATATGGGCTGAGGCAACAATTAATGAATTGAGGAACTATATCTCCAGGCTTCCAATCATTTCCCCTACAATGGAAGTAAGTAAAATAATATATGCTTTCCTCACATTCATTTTTCTATTAATGGGTTGACTTTGCAGCTTACAGTTGTGCTTGGTTTATTTGCTATACAATATAACTGTAGTTATTATCCTACAGTGTCGTAGTTACTATCTTACCCATTTTTGAGTTGTAACTGTTAATTGCAGGCCAAAAATCAAAATAAAGAAAATAGTTTTTATTTGGCTATTGCTACGGAATTAAAGGTGCAGATCTTGTCACAGATAAAAAATGGATCGACTATGTAAATATCGCAAGCTATATATAGATTAGGTAGCACTTTAATTATTAAAAAATCAATCAATTAAAATTACTAATAACTTTCCTTGAAATAATTAATTCTGACCATAACCGTTTTTCCTATGTTGTCAATGTAGCAATATTCAACAACCATTACAGTGAATATTATGTAGAACAGTATAATTAGTTTGGTAATGCCAGTAATAAGTTTGAAAGATTTAATGTGGGATAATTTATATTATTGTGTGGCAGTCTAAATAAGGCAAATGTATCTGAAGAGTGAAGTAGTTGTGCTACCAACTCCAGATCTAATGAAATCAAACTTTAAATATCACTATTAACCAATGTGCTCAACTACATAAATTATAACGGAAATCCTAAATATAGCTATTAATTTTTGCTATGGTTGTACTTCATTTGATGTTATTTTATATTTTATTACAATTTATGTTGTTTTGTTTTGTTTTATTTATTTATTTTTATTTTTATTGTTTTTGATTTATTTTAATATGTTCTGTTTGGGTTATTTTTATTTTATTCTATTATAGTATATTATATGATGTCAGTTCATCGATAAAATGGCAAAGTATTGATGCTTTTTGCTTTATCAAGACAGAAAGACCGACACATTTCACCTTTTTACGTTTCTCTTGTATTTCCCTTCATATTTATTAGAGTTAAAACAAAAGCAACTAGTATTAATAGCCATCATTAACTAGCTACAATATGTTGTATTAGTTTATTTATTTTTAAATATGATTGTCGGAATTACAACAGTCAAACTGCTTTATTTTTCTTTAGGTATTATTTCATCAATTAATTATATTATCTAAAAGCATACTCAAAATATATCATTAGATAGCATATAATATACGTTTTCATTACGAATACGAATATCATAATTGTAATATCCAATAAATCTCTCAATAGCGTTGTATTATTTTATATTTTATTGTGATTTATACTCGGTGTAACTAACCATATGTTGTTTAGCGTTTACTGTAAGCACTTACACGCCTTTATTTTCATTGCCTTACCAATCTGTACCTAAATATATGTTAATGTTAATATTAGTATAATATATTTACTATATTATATAAGATATAGTAAATAAAATCTAAATTAGATATATATATATATATATATATATAATTATTCATACACCTACAATTATATCTACATAAGCAATATCTATCTATGTACCTTTACTGAATGCAACAGTGTGATGGTAATTAGATAATGCTTTACTATGCTTACGTCACACCTTTATCTCTCTATCTTGTGTTTTTTTTTATCCTTTTCCTTCTCAATTGTCTATTTTTATACACGTAAAATATTTCTTGTAATGGTAAATCTGTGTTCTCACATTTAATTATTTCTTTTACATATATTCATATTTTTGACCTGGTTTTTCTTCTTATATATTTTTATCAGATCTTTCCTAATGTATATCTTAACCATTTTTACTTTATTTTAATAAAACATATTTTTAAAAGCAATAATATGGATACAAAACCTAATACCATGAAATAAACATAAGCAAATCAGTCTACAGTGAACAAACAATAAACGTAATTTTATTATTTCCTATGGTCTATGAATATTGCAGTTTATTGGTCAATACTACCGTGATCGTATGCAACGTGACAACTGTGGTATACAGGCCTATTTAGTCAAGGACTCCAATGGCAACCCAGTATCGTTGCTTCTTTTTTTTCTATTAATGCCTTTTATCTATTCTTGCTTCTCCCTTTTTTTATTGTCTTTCATACGTATATACATGTATGTATGTACGTATTATAATATAAATATATGTATATATGTATTTTTGTTTTTATGTATGCATATAAGTATTTGTTTAATATATATCTACATCTATATGTATGAGTACTTCTATATAATTGTTACTATTATTGGGATATATATATATATATATTGGAGCAACTCTCTTATCTACCCACATACCAAAGCTACATATATATGTATATATACATTTATTAAGGTTTCAACAATATCTCTGCATTTTCATAGACCCTACTAGTATTTTATTAACACATATCACTTACGTATTCTTGTTTCCCCAATGAAAAAGAAGACTAATACTGACTTCATTATACAGACACACCTAAAAGTGAGGACAGATGGCATATGCAAACCCATTATTTCAGTATCATCCTTACTGGCGTTCAATGCTAACCTCCAATCAGAAAGTAATGTCACTACACCCGAAGTGTACGGAAAAGACATCTCATACACCATTGCAATGAATTCACTTGAAGAAGTGGTCTGTATATCTGTCTATATGTTACTGTTTTCTTTTTAAATGCATCCTTCTCCCCTTTCTTTTATACAGATATATATTGGTACTTTTAGAATTTACTCCTTCATAAGCTACTGCTTTCTTATTTCTACCAACATGCGCTATTTTTCCCTCTTTTTTTCCCGTTCATGTTTTGCTCAATCTCTTGCTTTTGTTTCCTTTGTTTATATCAGACTATCCAATATTCGCCTTGTACATTGTTCTCCCTTTCCTGTCTCTACTTATATTTTATTTCTTTTAAATGTTTTCCTTTGCACTCTCTTTCTATATATATATATAATGTCCATATCTGTAGTGCAGCTACCTCTCTATACCCTTTTCTTTCTTTTGCCAATTATTAGATTTTTTTTTTCGCCTTAACACACAGTATTTCTTACTCCACAGGTATATTTTTCTTTTTATTACAGCTATATTTTATAATGTCAAAGTGACCTATAAATGTATTGATAAAATGGCGTAAACGTAGTTTTATAACTATATTAGTTCAACACTAATGTACTGCAATTTTTATTTTTTGTTGTTATTATCATCGTATTATTGATACATGTTTACCTCTCCATAGATTATTCCTCTCAAGGGTTCTGAAGCCTCTACAGACTCTAATACTAAAACTGCATCTTTACCAAGCACAACACATGGTATTTAATAGTGACTTTCTTCTATCCTGTGTCTGTATTTAAGTATTCTTTTTTTCTAAACTACCATCTTCCACTGCAAGAAGATATACATACATACACTTTTATTTCCTTTCCTTTAATTTTGTGCTTATTTTTTCTCTTACTGTTTTTTACACTTCTCTTTGTTTTCTTTTCAATTATTCTTGGTATTTTGCCTTTTAAATGCCCTTTTCTGTATTCTTTTCATATATTTTTTATTATAATTATTCCATATAATTACCAATCTAGCACGCCTTCCCACACAATTGGCAAGATATAAACTTGTAATATATTAGTAGAAATATTAATAGAGAAAAAAGGGTGTCAATCTATGTGTAGTTGCATGCACAATAAATATGTCTATTACCATAACCACCACTATTTTCCATCTCTATTCCACCTTTATTTACCCTTTATTCCCCTCTCCCATTTCTTTTCTTCCCACAGTTGTCGACCAGACCTCCTCTACCAGGCCTAACTCCCAGTCAGATCCGGTCACCAACTTAAAGCAACACGGGAAAAGGACCAACACTGATAAAATATCAATTGGCGTGGGCGCTATTGCGGGCATAATAGGTTTAATTCTCGGTGTAATTGGTATTGTTCGCTACCGTAATAGCAGGGGTGTGAGCGGGAAAAAAGCAGTTGCTAACTCCATGATGTAAAGGTTGGATTTATATAGTTTGTGATTATTAGTTTAGGTGAAGCTTCGTAGTGTATTTAAACGGTCGCTGTACTATCAAAGGTTTAAAAGGAAGAAAGAGGCCTACTGTGATGGATACCCATGTTATATAGCCAGAATGTATCATTTAAATAAAGTAAATTGCTTATTTCAAATTTAGGTTAACTTGGATGGACGTTTCCCAGTGGACCTGAAGAAAACATATGGAAGAGATAGTTCTGATATTCAGCTATGTAAAAAAAACCTTAACTTAATGCAAATCATATGATGGTTTATTTTGCAATATATATATCAAAATAACCAGGCATATGCACTTATAACGACTCTCTTTTCATACATTGTTTATTCTTTTTCCTTTTAAGGTGTTTATGTTATTTCTACTTCATTGTACACTTTTCATGATTATCTTCTATATTATAGAAGCTATACACAAAGCAAACCTTAATTTTATCTTACACTCCTTTTTTCATCACATTATAATCAATATCTCATAATTGATTTCGCTCTTAAAAGTGTTGAAACGAGACTGTATTGTATATTAATATTTATTATCACAGATAGGTCAGTATAGAAAAGATAAGTAGTGACATGGTAAATTAATAAAAAATCAAAAACAAACAGCCAGGACAAACTGGATATGTGTTAAACTAGAAAATTATAACTAATGGTATTATGATCCTCACCTAAACGCTGCGCATAATGATATCTTATCCACATTTTATCATGACGCTACAGTCATATACATCAAGCAACCTAAGATAAACTAACTCGTGTTCTTTGTAGAAATAAATTGTAGTCAATATACACATATATATATATATATGGATTGTTACATTTAATTATTTATTCTCCAGCTGATATCAATAAATAATATCACTGTATTCTAAGACCTCAGTATGTACAGTTTCCAATTGAGTATAAGATGGTTATAGTTATAAGTAATTAATGTTAGTCTATGTAAGATTTACTATATCTTAAGAGTAATAAAGTCTTTCAGATAGTCACATAGACAAAATAGTACAAAATAACTGCAGTTGTAGCTAATTAATGCTAGGTTATTAATTAATCTGTATGAGGTATCCAATATCTTCCGAGAATAAAGGCTTCTGACTGCGACAAGACCAGCCGTACGGAATTCTGCAGTCTATAGTGATTGAATAAAGTTTCTTTGTTTTTATTTTTATTTTGAATATCTACTTTGCTCTCAGTATGCACTATCATTAAATCGCATGATAAGACTGCTGTATCAGTTTATCCATCCACTGTAAGGTGGGCTTGGCACGCAGCTAGCCGTAAGTTCACATGATCTATCTAAACACCAATTATATATCTGTATCTTATTATGTATTATATACCAGTCCTATCAACAGTCGTCCACCCCCTGCGTTTTCATTGGTGAGCCATATATTTACGTTGTCCATGGTATTATCTAGAATAGGACAACTAATGGTAATAGGCTGCATATCTATTAGTTGCTAGTGATAAATCCCACCAAATAAAAAGACAGGATAAATGCAAAAAAAAAAATACTGCCCTTAACTGGTCACATATATGTTTGAAATTTGTATAATGAAAAGCTAAACTAACCAAATTTATATGTAGACCTTTATAAATATATTACCAGTAGCCATTTAAAACTTTATTTCGATCTAACTGCTTCTTGTGCCCTTAATCGCCACCCTATGTAATCTAACCCCTGAGTCGATTCTAACCACAGTTACTCTCGTTTCTCTCATCTATTTTTAATTTTTAATATATTAAGATTTAAGACCTAGATATAGTTAAAATATTACGGAAATCTAGAGAAAGTTGTGTTTGTAATTATCATAAAATTTGCCACAAAAGATATATAAAACCATGAATCCAAATATGGTGTTATTTTGAAAAAAACCTTTCTATTGGTGTAAACAGCTATATTTGGCTCAAAAGTCGCAACACTTGATCTTTAGATCCAAATAAAATATTTATAAACCAATAGGAGTGTTTGTTCGCCCGCAATGGTATGCATTAATGGAAGTACTCAGCCAATCATCTAGCGATCGCAGATTGTGTTGTTTTTGTTTTATAGTTGTGGTATCATGCAATATTAACTAATATTGCTACTATAACCACTATTACCAACAATAATAATAATTGTACAAGGAACAAAGAAACTAAATACAATTAGAACATATGCTTATTGTTTAAACTCTGGGAACTTTAAAAAATATAGAGCCGTTTATATGTTTTTACAATAGTTACAAGTTACCGTCCTAAGGACATAGCGTTCTCTAGCAATTTCATTGAATATACATTTAATACAAATATACGGCCAGAAATTAGTAAAACAAATAGTAATACGTACTAGTGCTTAATATTAGTACGCAAAGAACGAGCTCCACTTTTTCTCAGTTTGATAGAATAAAAGAAGTAGTGTTGATCTTGTGTAAACCATTACGATGGCACCAATGGACAGCATGCAGGAAAAGATAGATACTATGGATTGTGAGGGTAACAGTACAGATTATACAATAGGGAAGGGCTCCGAGATGATTGATGTTCTTGTTCTGGGTTCCTGCTCACCGTTGTCAGGGAGAAAAAACACGGAGGAATGCACAAATGTTAATTCACAGCTCATTCACGCAAAGACAGAACTCCAGAACAATAATGAAGAACAACCAATGCCACATGATAACGTAGGGGATGAAGTGAAAACAACTCTTAGTGTCAACTCCTCGTGTGATAGCTCGGACTGGTCGGAATCCTTCAGGTCTAACTCTGATTCTGATGAGGAAGGCATGTTTACTACTTTTATATGTTAGGATGTACTTACTGCTCCTACCTTATAACCAACCACCCTTTGAACAATCCTTGATACTCTTTATCGTGTGGATTATGGCTTTTTTTTCTATTTTTAATTTTTCATTATATTATTTAATTATCTCTTAGATTTAAATGCATTTAGGCAATATATTCAGGTTTATATGATTATCACTATATTAAATTTTATTATATTATATCCCTATCTATATCAAGCAAGTATATACCCAAGTATACAACGGTGTTTTTACAGTTTCACTTAGAGCAACATTCAGCACCCTGTCGGTTGTAGAATACTTTATATGTAGTGGTGCTACGTAAGCCTTATATATTCTTTAGTCATTATATACGTGAATATATTGCTGTAATGGTGATTGCTACTACCATGGTATTATTAATTATCACATAATTTTTGTTTACTAGAACTCATTCAATATTTTGATCACTAGTATAGTACTCTTCTTTTATTTTATTTATTTTTTCTGTTGATTTATCTATCTAATGATTTTTTTCTTCTTTTTTTAAGGGTATAGTTTTCTAGAGTACAGTTTTCTATTATATTTGTCCTAACACTTTAAAAGGTGATGTGATGTGAGGTTATGTTATGTTAATATGTTTATTTATGACTCGACACTATATATAAGGAAAATTAAAATATATAAAGGTAAAATAGTAGGACCAAAAAAAGTAATGAAAAAAATATAAAGTGTAAAAGAGTGATAGATAGAGAGTATGATAGAATAGAATTGGGACCAAAACAAAAAGAAAAGAGATGAAAGAATTAAAATTTAGAGTGTTTTAAATTTAAAAAATGAAGATATTCAAATTTTAAAAAAAGCAGCATGGAGAGAGAGTAAGGCAAAACATTGAAGAATAGATTATAATAAAATATTGATGCATATAGAGTGAGATAAACTAATAAATAAATAAAGACTACGTTACATATATATATCTGTATCGCACTAACAGCACTAATTGTCTAATATATCTATGCTAGGTATTTCCGAGCAAAAAAAATGGTTAGAGATGGAAACTATGCAAAGGTTAAGACAGGGACTACTAAGTATGAGTTTTTGGTGGCTTTTTTTTTTTTTTTTTTTTTTTG
>NAOQ01000180.1:50931-71621 GCA_002751075.1 Ichthyophonus hoferi | reverse complement strand
TTTTTTTTTTTTTTTTTTTTTTTTGATTTGTCTAAGCCCATAATATATATTTTTCATTGAATCTTGTACTGATTGTTGAATATGTATATATGTAAATATAAATGTATACATGTATGTATATCTGTAGGCATGTTTATTTAATTATTAGTAGGGATTTTCAAACATAGGTATAAGCATATACGTATTAATACTATAGTGCACACACCCACACCCATATTCTTTGTTCTAGTGTTATTTTCATTTGTCGTTCAGTCTTTATAGTTAAACACAATACCATGCAAGACTATATTATACTATACTATACCATATATTATGATACAATAATATACTAAGCTATAGTATACTACACTGTGCTATACTATGCTATACTATACAGTACAATAAAATCCTATACTGTACTGTAATATAATATACCATCCTATCCCATGCAATCATATACCATAGTATACCATACATTACAATTCCGAACTATTTGGTTATTTAGGTGGCTTGTTATTTTATTAGTTTATCTTTTTTCTTATAGACCCTATTTGTTATGCCGGCAGAAAGAGAAGACAGTGATGTGAGTGGCGCCTCGGGTTATTCCATCAATGGGGGTGACCCAGACTGCCACCCTGACACT
The DNA here is from genome assembly GCA_002751075.1 of Ichthyophonus hoferi. Classification (NCBI taxonomy): domain Eukaryota; class Ichthyosporea; order Ichthyophonida; family Ichthyophonidae; genus Ichthyophonus; species Ichthyophonus hoferi. The sequence continues at coordinate 70,999 of NAOQ01000180.1, read as the reverse complement.
GCCGACATGGAGTATCCCTCTTGGCCATTGGCTGCTGACTTGGCTTTTCCCTCTTGTAGGCCTGAATCAATGAATAGTAATGAGGTAGATATAGGGTGGGAGGTTACCTAGATGACGTATGTCTGTATATTATCATGTATATATTAGGGTACAAACTATCATACACTGTAATATAGACTGTCGTATATGCTATAAGATATATTATAGTATTTATAATAATACACACTAGAATATATATATACTATCAAGCACTATAATGCAAACTATCATACTATTCTACGTACTATTCTACATATTATCCTACATATTATCCTATATATTATCTTACATACTACCCTACATACTATCCTACACAATGCCCAACATACTATCCTACATGGTATCCGGCATACTATCCTACACATTATCCTATACGTTATCTTACATACATATGTCACCCTTTCACATATGCACTCTAGTTTTTCCTCTTATAAAATCCAGTTTCAAAAAACAATATTCCATGTTTTTTATTTATTCTTACAATTGGAATTAAATCCCATACAAAGATAATATATTTAGAGACTATGCTAGAGTTAATCTACTCATTAGAAATACAGGGAGTCATAATATATTATTTATAACCTAAAGCCTACAACCTATAATCTATAATCTATAATCTATGATCTATAATATATATATTATAATCTATAATCTATAATTGATAGTCTATAATTGATAGTCTATAATTTGGGATCTATAATTTAGAATCTATAATCTATTATCTATAATTTTTAATGTATAATTTTTAATCTATAATCTATAATCGATTATCTATACTCTATAATGTATGTCAAAGAACACAAATATTTATGTGTTGTCTGCAGGAAATATCTCAAGGCGTCTTCCCCATTGGCGAGGATGAACTCGTGTTCGACAATGATTCGCTGAAAGTTGGCCATAGCAACCGGTATGGAATGTCTACTCCCACTACCATGACCTTTTGGCTTTATTTTTCTTTTTGTTTTTTTTTCTTTTTTATCTTATTGTATTATTAAACTATTATACTATCATAATATTATAATGTAATATTATTGTACTGTTATGCTATTACTTTATTATACTGTACTGGTATTATATTATTTTATTGTTATATTGTTATGCTGCTATGCTATCATACATCCAAGCATATTGTCATACATAGACTTCTTTCTTATTGTAATAATTTTTATTTATTTATTTATTAGCCAGAAAATGTCTATCATCAGGAAATCCTTGCCAGCTGCCAATAGCATTCACCATTAAAACGATTAAATATTAAAGAAAAAAATTAAATAAGCAATATATATACAATCAATCAAGCTAGCCAGTTAAATAATTTTTATCTATTCTCCAATCTACTTTTAATCTAATCAACATGTCTCCCAGGTCACTCCATGAATCAGACCCCCCTGAAAATATCACACATGCCACGGAAGAATGGGAAGAGAGGAGTGCAAAAGGTTGATTGTCTTATCTATTGGTTATACATTTTTTTTTAATCTATTGTTATCTATTGTTTATTTATTTTATCTATCCTATCCTTTTTCTCTTTCTTATTTATTTGACTATTTATGAGTTTACGGGTTCATTTATTTATCTATTTATTATGCCCATTTTCATTCATGTATTCTGCTACTAATATATATAACGCAAAATTATATTGATATTATTATTTAATATCTAAGCCTATATAGCCATAGAGGCAGAAGATGTACTTATAGAAAAGCACATAACCATCTCTAATTCAATACTTGCATATCTTACCATACCAATACATACACACTTGATTCCCTAGTATATCTCTCTAGTTTCATCTATACCTGCATCACCTATTTACCTGTCTCCCTGAAAGTATCTTATCCAATCACAATCACCGATTGTATTGATCTATAAAATTACCCTCCCTTTACAGATTCTCGTCTTTCTTTCCGATTGGTTTTTCCATAAACAATAAATTAATCGCATAAATATTAAAACACAATTGGTTGTTTATATATTTAAAGTAAGACTAAAACAAAATGTATTTTACACAGTACTAGACGAGGAAAAGGAAAAAGGGAATACGAATGTAGAATGGAATCAAAAGAGATGGCAGAAAGATAAAGCCAAAGTATTTAGAAATATGTTTTCAAGGGAAGCCTTGGATCAGCATAATGAGAAACAGATTGCTCGCCTACAAGTATGTATATGTATATTGTATGTGTTATATGTGTTGCATGTGTTGTATTTTGTGTTTTTGGTTTTGAGTTTTGGGTTTTGTTTTTAATATTTGGTTTTTGTTATATATGGCTTATATATATATAGTATATTGATATTATTGTAGCATCCCATTTAATTCCTTCTAATCAAATTTAATCACATTTAATCTTATCTAATTTTATCTAATCTCATCTACTCCCATCCACTACTCTTACCCTATTCTACCTCATATATATGCTCAGGGCCTATCAAAGAAGAAATCGTCCTTTAGTTTAACCAATGTAAAATCCCTAACTACCAAAAGCACCAGTGCGTTGTCACTACTACCAACTGTGATGTCGCTGAGTTATGACGTAGACCATGTTGGAAGGGTAAGAGAAATTTGAATCCGGCGATCAAGAGATTAAACATAACTTCACTTGCGTCTAATCTTTGTAAACCGAGCAGGTTTATAGAAGTTAATCACTGATATTTATGATTTTGGGCGATATTTTATTATTTTAGCAAGTTACATATTATAATTCATAAATACATCACTTCCACTGGCAATGACGCTGCTGTATTCATTGACTCCAAGTATCGACTTTATTGTAGACCCTCTTAGAGTACAGTATGGTAGATATGAGAGATATAGTACTTATGTGCTGGTTGCTTCTATTGGTTACGGTATAAATGGTCTCGTTGCAATGGCATAGTTATATTTGTATATGTTTACGTATATATAAATGTATAGGTATATGTATATGTTTATGCTCATGTTTATGTATATGTATATGTGTATATGTATATTTATAGTTATGTTGAAAATTAAGTATACAAATACACATACTAATACATATATGTTACCTTACAGGCAGCAATAACAATTCAGAAGTATTATCGGGGACATATGGCTAGAACATCTTATAAAACAGTTGGTATGGAATAATTAACTGTAGTGCGTTATTAACTGGTTTTATTTTTTATTTCTATAATGATCCTACTTTGTTTTTGATGTACATTGATATTACTTGTTTTGAATTGCATTGCATTGTATGATATTGTATTGTATTTCATTATATTGTGTTGTATTTTATTATAATGTGTTGTATTGCATTATATTGTATTGTATTGTATTATATTTTGCTGTATTATACTGCATCATATTGTGTTGCGTTATATTGTATTGTATTGTATTGCATTGCATTGTATCGCATTGCATTATGTTATATTATATTGTATTGTATTTCATTATATTGTATTATATTGTATTGTATTTTTGCTGTATTATATTGCATCGTATTATGTTACGTTATGTTATATTGTATTGTATTATATTGTATTGTATTGTATTGTATTGTATTGTATTGCATTATGCCATATTGTATTGCATTGTATTGTTTCATAATGTAATATACTGCATTATATTGCATTGCATTATTTTACATTGTATTGTGTTGTATTGCATTGTATTATATTGTGGAATTACAAATGTGCGTATATATGATATATATATATATATATATGTGTGTACATATATACAGTGGTCCACTTCCCCACCTATCCTCCCTAGTATGTATTATGCACTTCAGCTCTCTGCTCTCTCCTCTATTTCCCCCTTAAGTATAAGTTGGTTTTACCTCCTTCTCTTTATTTTAATACTTTATTGCTCGATGTGCTTATTCCCGGGGCAATATTCAATTAGTTCGTCGTGGATTTGTAGTCCGTGAACTATTGGATACTGAACAATCATATGTTAAGCTGCTACGCATTTTAAATCAGGTATTACTATTACTATTACGATGACTATTACTATTACTATTACTATTACTATTATTTTTAATGTTACTATGACTATTATTATAACTTTTACTATTACTATGACTATTACTATTACTTTTACTATTACGATTACTATTACTATCACTATTACTATTTCCATTACTATTACTATATACCTATCTACCTACCCCCTACCTTCACCCCACCCATCCTCGTACACCTGACCTTTTTACCTAAAGGATGCATATCTTTATTTTTGATATTCCTGCTATAGTATATTTTACAATGTTGTATAATAGCATAGTAATAGTAATAGAATAGTCTATATGCTCCTACCTTTGTGCAATAAACCTTACTTTTTCCTTATTCTTTCCTTATTTTAGACCATTTTTCCTTAGCCATGTTTTTTTATATAAAAAATCTGTATTCTCTTGGCAATTCTAACATTTACTAAATCAATCAGTGGTACATTAAACCCCTAACTACGGCAGCCAAGCAATCACACGAATATATCGTACCAGTGATATCTATGCATCATATTGACGTAATCTTTTCCAGGGCTAGTGCAATCTATGACATTCACATTGGTACTATTACCTTTCCTTATTGGCTTACTTATAAAGACCTTTATATGATGATAAAAAATATAAGCCATTTTTTAATTCTTATATCCTATTTCCTATATCATATTTATAAATGTACTCTTATTTAGTTTTCGGTGATTTTTTATCTCTTTACGTTTATTGGCTGTAGGTTTTATTTTTTATTCTATTCTTATATCTCATATCTTACATATAAATATAATATTAATGTGCACTTATTTACTGGTTAATAATGTTATAACTACAAACTCGGATTGGTTTTAACACAGGGTTGGAGGTTTTATTCCATATTGTAATTTTAACATTATATCTATATCACTCATTAACCTATATATATATGAATGGAATTTTAAATTTTAAAATGGCTGATCTCATCTTAAAATATGTACTGCTATTGGGTTAGAATAAGTTCAATGTACGTATATATATAGTCGACACTATTTTTTGTTTTGCTTTCATTTGTGTATCAATTTAAATTTAAATTGATTTTAATTTCAATTTTGCTTATTGGCTTAGGGCTAAACTATATAGCTTTACTAGCACCCTCTTATGCATTGGTCAAAATACTACCACATAATTGCGATCATGGCAACGTAATGTTAGGTTATGACCCCAAAATGACGCAATAGACGGGTTCTGATTGGTGGGTATTGGCAGACATGCTAAATCAAATGCAGGACCGGTTTGATCACTGGCACAAGGAGAAACCATTGGGCGATCTATTTCTTAATATGGTTAGTTTATATGCTATATATATACCTGAATCACAATGCAAGGCTAGTAAGTGTTTTAAACTAAACTAAACAGTGCTTCTCATTGCTTAATATAGTATCCATGTTTCTATTTAAAGTTATGGTACCCTTCCAAGCATAGCCTTAGACCAATAGAATTTTATGAATAAATTTAATATTTTTATAACACATAGGCCATTCACTTACTCCTCCTCCTTCCCTCCTCCCTCCTCCCTGTAGACCTCCACCCATATGGATGTATACACAGAATATGTCAATAACTATGGCTACAGTATTGAGGTCCTACAGACCCTTAGACAACAGGCACCGTTTAAACGGTTCCTAGATGTAAGTGGCTTCTTATTGGTGCATCCTTGGATACGGTGTGGAGTATGATTGGTAGATGGTCAGTTGATTAGATAGTGAAAATATGTAGTTGTACATGATTAACTCAATAAGATAAAGAATATAACATAGTTACATATTAATGTATAGAAAAAAAAAATAGGGATATACATATACATATACACAACATACATGCACATAGACATATATATGCACATACACATACACATACACCTATACCTATACATACACGTACACAAGAACGCCTGCAGTATAGCTGATATAGTTGTCTTGGTTACAGGAGCGGAGAGAGTACCATGGGATAAGGGAGGACCTCAGTGCATTATTAATAGCCCCTGTACAAAGGATACCACGCTATAGTATGCTGCTAGAGGTATAGCACAGGGGTGGGATAGCTATAATCCTACTGGACTCCTATTATGTTGCTAGTGTATTGCTATATTACCGTTATATAAACAGTCACTTGATTGCTATACGCGGATTAAGAAGTCATAATGATTAAAATTCTATATTATTAACCATCCTATATTTTTATTGGTCACCTCAGGCCCCATCATTTTAATAAATGCTTCTTATTGGTAGCCACTAACCTCTATTTTCTTTTCCTTTTCTCTTTTTAATTGCCCAATCAACATTCACAGCAAATTCTTAGATTCACGCCAAAGTCACACACAGACTTTGGAAATCTGCAAAAAGCTTTACGTAATATTAAGGAACTGGCCAATGAGATTAACGAGAGGCGAAGAGCAAAGATGATGGTAGATGAGTTGGCCAATAAAATGACTGGATCTTATGAGGTATGGGAAGGCTATGCATGTATGGATAAGATGTTTCATGTTTAGATATGATTAGAGTACGTGTGGGGGATGCATTGATTGGTGGTTGACTTTTAAATGTATGGTGTTAAAAATAACTAGGTGTTTATGGTATTACTTACAATTTGGTTTGTTTATTTATTTACTTGTATACGCACATATTTACTCTATCACTTCTTCCCTCTATCCCTCCATCTCTACCTCCCCTCTGCAGTCTATAGCCACTCTCTCCCGCTACATGGTGCTTGCCTCTGATATGATAGAAGTGTCTAAGGCTAAACTCCGCAGGGTATTCCTAATGAACGACATAGTAGTCAGCACTACTCCCTTTACCCCCTGGTCCTTCCTGGGTACAAAGGGCAAGGACCATCGAAAGGTTAGCAAGTGTATATATATATATAGTAGGCTGACTCTTATCTAGGTATATCACTGGCCCCTTCACCAGCAGTGGCATGGGCTAGATTGCTATATTAATGTAATATGTAATATATAGTGATGACGAGGTGTATATTATATTATATTATATTATATTATACACGGACCTCCCTGTACCATTCCTTTCCTCTGGCTCTATAGCCTCTTTGAAACATTTTTGGTCTGTGTGTGTCTCTCTATCTCTCTCTCTCTATATATATCATTTTTTTTATTCTATATTCTCTTTCTACACCCCTTTGTATTGACCATATCATCTCATATACCTTACCCTATTTATCCTTAATTATTATATTCATACAAACACCTATCTATATTTCCGTCAGTTAACTATTAAAATTATTATGTCTTGCAATTGACTAGGACACCAAGCAAAGGTGAATATCTTTAGTTAAAAAAATTTGAAATAAATATGTAGATATCTAAACAAAGAAATTCTATTGGTCTCTATTCTTACATTAACCATATTAAAATGAATGTAGATCAACTATCAGTACAGATTTGACTGTCCTCTTCATGAATTTGAACTCTCCATAGCAGATACTACGAGTGATTGCATTCGGGTACAGGCTATTAGTGAGGCCAATGGTAAGCTTCAATGTTAATTATGTAACTATATAATTAGGCCCACGTATACATGAATATATATGTATTTATGTGTATCTATCTATCCGTATATATGTTTATATTGTTTATATGAATGCATGTATTTATGTACGTATGTATATATATATGTGTATGCATGTGTGTGTAAGTATGTGTATACGTATGTATGTGTGTTTATATTTATATATATATATGTATGTGTATATTTATATATGTATGTATGTGTGTGTGTGTATGTGTGTATGTATATATGTGTTTATGTATATGTATTTACATGTATATTATACTATAGCCTAGTGTATTATAATATACTACTATAACTTAGTATACTACATCCTTTCATATTATAATACAACATACTATACCTTACTATACTATATCCTACTATACTATACCCTACTATATACTATATCCTAAACCATTCCCTCACAGCCAACTATTTGTACCCTGTGGAAATGAAGGTCACGGGACCTACCCGTGTACACGTGTACCTGTTTCTTATGAAGAATGATATAGAGAGAGCCATGTGGCTCGATAGGGTCAATAGGCTGAAAGGGGAAGGTATGTAGGGGTAGCATGGTGTAACATACATACCATCGTGCCATCATACTGCCATACTGTCATACACACATACACACATACATACATACATACATACATACATACATGTATATATACCTACACACATACTATCGTACTATCATATTATAATACGTATATATTATACATATATTTATACATACTATCATATTATCATACTATCATACTACCATACTACCATACTACTATACTATTATACTACCATACTATTATACTATCATACTACCATACTACCATCCTATCATACTGTTATACTATCATACTATCATACTACCATCTTATCATACTGTCATACTATCATACATATTATCATACTTGATAAGATGATAAGACATAAAAAGAAGTCTACATTATACACATAATACATACCTTTATACTAAACATAAATATGAAATATATATACGGTATATTCACCACTCATCATTCTTTTTTAAAATATCCTAACTTTTAATATTTCCTAATGAATTTATTCATCCAATAGGAACGAGTCGAAGTCTGACTATAAAAGGAACTTTTAGAAGAAGGAGTAATCTGAGAAATAGTTTGGTAAGGTTAAGGGCTATCTCTCTATCTCTATCTGTATCTCTCTTTATCTCTATCTGTATATATATATATATGTTTTCTCTTTGTATATACTTATCTATGGACTATCTCACTGTATTCTGGCTATTAAATCCTTATTAACTAAACCATCAAAACAAAATTTGACTGTGTTTAATAAGGTAAGAATGGAATATAGCCGAGGCTTAAGGATATAGGTCCATATGCCTAAGTAAAAAAAGAAGGGGAAAGAGGTTTATCAACGAAAATAGTATGCCACGTTAATATGGAAAGAATATATGGGATTTAATGTTTATACTTTATAGTTAGATTGGCCAGCTCTATTGCTTTATACAAGATAGTATGCACAAAAATGGAAATATCAAGGCAAACAGTGAAAGAATTAAAAATTAGACTATAAGCTTATTAGCTAATTTATAAGAGATTTCATGTCATTAGTTAGATATTTGAGTTAATGAGGTATTTAAATTTGTAGGACAATTTGCTAGCGTACTACTATTGGTACTCTTTTATAGTTAAAACTCTAGGCCAATTCGACATATTATAATCAGTGTATAGAAGATAATGATTGGAGGGGCTGTCTACACACTCAATAGTCATTGGGCCTCCAGGGTAAGATGGGACCACCCAATCTTTTGATTCGTCCAGCGTCACCCCTAGGTTGGAAGGCTGTGTGTGCCAATCCGGATTCGACTGTATGTATACAACTATAACATATATATATATATATGAATTGGTTTACTATGCTATATGGGCATTATTGGAGTATAGTTTATTTTATTATATTGTATTGTGTTGAATAATAGTGTTATGCTATATTATATTTTATTGTATCATATTATACTACATTGGAATATATTACATTGCGTTAAATTGTCATGTCCTGAATGGCACTATTGTTTTTTTTCATGATATTGCATTATATCACATTAGACTATGTTATATTGTTATATTATATTATATCATATTAGAACATATTATATTATCTTGTATTGTATTGTATTGTATTAGAACATATCATATTATTATATTTTTATATCATGTTGTATTATATTATTTTGGTATACCTGCATTTACACATATATACAGCAGAAACAGCTTTATATATATAGACATGTGTGTGCTTTTATAGAGGAAAATGTGCGATGCTAAGAGATGCAGCAATATATAGAGAGAGAGAGGGAGAGAAGGATTAAGATAAAGCAAAATAGGGAGAGGAAAAGATAAGCTTGGCAAAGAAAAGAAAAACTGTTGAAGCATTTCAGCTCCTACAGCTCCCGAGTAAGTAACACTGAAATACTCCAACCAAAACAATGGTATAAAAAAACAATCACTTAGTAACAGTACTGTTTTTATTGACCAGGAAGAGAAGATAGACCTTAATGATCAAGTAGCCGAAGTAAAGAAAACAATACAGGTGGAGACTAATATCCTTAATAGCTTATTGAATATTCGTAAGGTAGGTGTACCCTGGGGTAGAGGGTATAGAGAGGGGAGAGGGATGGAGGAATTGCAGTCTAGTGTGGTATAGTATAATATGGTATAGAGTAGTATAGTGTGGTATGATATAGAATAGTCAAGCATAGTATAGTATAGTATAGTATAGTATAGTATAGTATGGTATGGTATGGTATGATATAGAATAGTCGAGTATAGTATTTTATAGTATAGTCTAATGTAGTATGATATAGTAAGGTATGGTATAGCACAGTATGTAGTATGATATAGTAAGGTATGGTATAGCACAGTATGTAGTATGATATAGTAAGGTATGGTATAGCACAGTACGATCTAGTCTAGTATAGCATAATATGTCTCAACCCCAGACTACCATGCTCTCTGATATACTATGCAGCATCACCCTGTCCTACACATTCAACTGCATTTCCTTTTTCCCTTTTCCTTTCCCTGTTTTCTCTCTCACGTATTTCTATTCCTTCCCTACTCCCTTTCTTTTTCTCTCTCTTTCAACAAACCCTATCCAACTAACTCTACCTACCCTAAAACCCACTCACAGATTCATGAAAATAATATCGATGCAAAAGAAAGATCAGTCAAGAAACAACTGAAAGAAATCGATGAGAATATTAGCATGGGTACACTAAGGCTAGAAAACTTGCATAAGAAACTGCATACCCTTGAAGGGTCCAGTACGGATAACTCACCGTAAGACAGCACTATGTATCTATTACATAACTATATAGTAACGCCATATTATAGTTATAGTTACAGTTATATAATAATGTTATGCAAGTAAACTGCAACTATACTGCTATATGGTAATACAGTAGTTATTGATTATGAGCTACAACAAAACAACTCTAGGAATGTATGTTCACGAATTTGTTTAAAAACAATTGACTAACCTATACACTACCATAGATATTATAGTAATCTGCTCACCTATGGTTTAAAACGTAAAAATGCACAATGTTGATTCTATAAAAATACAAGTATAAAATCTAGCGGTTATTAACTCTGGCGGCCAACCAAAAGACTTGATACAGATATTAAGATAGATATATTTTTTTATTTTTTTAAAATGTTGTACAGGATTTGAAATTTAAGTCAAATAGATCAATCTCATCTGGGAATGATTCTATCTCTCGCTAAATAAATATAAAATAAGTCTTTCTATTGGTCATAGGACTTTATAAAAAATATTATTAATTAAATGTGATAAAACATTAATTAATAATACACAACAAATATTTAAAGAGCAAGCAATAACAAATAATATTAAAGGATGTAAACAATAGGCTACACTATTTTCTACATTGTGAATAAGTTGTTGTGTGCCAACAAACAAATAACCATGGTTTGCTAAATATGCAGCTGTACTTTTATTTTATTATATAGTTGCATCCCCTAAACTGCTCCTTAAATAAAATTTGGCGTGGAAGAAGGCATTAGGCATGTGATTTTCAAAATGTGATATATAATAATAAGTTTAGTTGCGTGCACACATAATTAACTTACCAAGAAAAAAGACTTGTAAAGCAATAGGTTTACAACAGAAAATAGCACTACCGGAAGTATTGGAGTAGCGACTCTCAAAGAATGTTCACTTATAGAGATCAAAGCCCACCCCGAGACAAATAACCCCATCAACTCCATAATAGAATTTATAAATAAGGCTGCATGTGATATAACGTATAAATTACTAAATAACAGAGACACATACATATCATTATGCATAAACCTCTTTTATACTTACAAAATCCAAATATACTTAAAATGCTTGTATGTAAAAACTACACGGATCAGTAACACAAAAACCTAATTGTTTATATAAATAATAACTGCTTCATCAATATCTTAAAAAAAATTCCCATTTTCCTATTATGGAACTACAATAAATATATAAAATTGGTATAGGTATATAATATTCTTTGTAAAAGGGGGTGGTGTTATAAAACACCAATTTTCCTTATGGAGGTACGGAGAGCATTTACTTGTTGGAGGTATACTTGGTAACGGCCTTGGTACCCTCGGACACGGCGTGCTTAGCGAGCTCACCGGGGAGGAGGAGACGGACGGCAGTCTGGATCTCGCGTGAAGAGATGGTAGACTTCTTGTTGTAGATAGCGAGCTTAGAGGCCTCGCTGGCAACGCGCTCGAAGATGTCGTTGACAAAAGAGTTCATAATAGACATAGCCTTGCTGGAGATACCAGTGTCGGGGTGAACCTGCTTGAGGACCTTGTAAATGTACACGGAGTAACTCTCCTTTCTGCTCTTCCTCCTGTTGACCTTGGGCTTGCCAGCGGCGGCAGGGACGTTCTTCTTCTCTTCCTTAGGAGCCATTTTAAAAATTTGAAACGCAATAAATCGAATCGACTTACTAGAATAAATAGTTAGGGCTTCTATATATAGTTAGGGTAACGGATCGGTGTTTTATTTTAGCCAATAAAAAGAATTATAACTTTAAGGTAAGCCAATAAAAAAGATTATGGAGGTGGGTAAATATAACTATCTGCCAGTTAATAGATTTTACCCCCCTTCCTATTCAGTTGACGGTTAGCCGGCCATGACAGATAAAAGGCGAGATAAATTCAAAACTTGAGTTATACGTTTTATTTCGTTTATTAAAATGGCTCGTACTAAACAGACCGCACGCAAGTCCACTGGTGGAAAGGCTCCCCGCAAGCAGCTCGCCACTAAGGCAGCTCGCAAGTCTGCCCCCGCCACCGGTGGCGTTAAGAAGCCTCACCGTTATCGCCCCGGAACCGTCGCCCTTCGTGAGATCCGTCGTTACCAGAAGTCCACCGAACTTCTTATCCGTAAACTCCCCTTCCAGCGTCTTGTTCGCGAAATTGCTCAGGATTTCAAGACTGACCTCCGCTTCCAGTCCTCTGCCATCAGTGCCCTGCAGGAGGCCAGTGAGGCTTACCTTGTTGCTCTCTTTGAGGATACCAACCTTTGCGCCATCCACGCCAAGCGTGTGACCATTATGCCTAAGGACATTCAGCTTGCTCGCCGCATCCGTGGTGAGCGCGCTTAAATTTGCGACGTCCATTTAGCGTTAGCTTTAAAATTGGTGTTTTTAAACACCACCCCTTTTACAAAGAAGTCTTTCTGCTAATGTTTTTATGTGTTTTAGTATGGATTTCGGTTTAAGTTTTTTATGTAAGACCGGAAAACTTTATTTTAAAAGCTAGTACAAACATACGTATGGTTTAGTTATAATAAGAGTTTGGATATTGTCTCAGTTGCTCAAAGTGCTAATGGAAACACGGTAAAATTTGTAACAAAACATTTTTTTAAGCCCGCCAGGCTGTGGAAAGGGATGCATTTTTAGACAATTTAGTAGAGCAATTTTTGCAATTTGATGAAAGCATAACATTACAGTAATTCTTATGGTAGTGTTGGCATAATATTGAATGTAACATAATGTACTGTTGGAGCTTGACATTTGTGTGCCCATCTATTTTTTTGCAAATTATATATATAATGATAAGCTAATTCGTTTCACTCATCGTAACTAAAATTTATTAGTATATAAGTACATGGACATGTTATACCGCTACAATTTTAGGATTTTATTTGGTATAAAAAAAAGTCTGTGTACTTATATTATGGGAAAAACACTTTTGTAATGGTAACTATCATTTTAAAAGTAATATAATGTATTATTATACTATCAAAGCCTGTTAAAATTTAGAATCTTTCATGGTATGATGTGACCAATTTCTTCTCCGTAATTAATAGGTGGGGATGGAGGTAAGTATTACAACATACCATATGCAGTCTTGCAATTGGTTTGTCATGGAAAGACTACTTGTTTTGCATTTATCCGGATGCTAATGTGAAGCTAGTAATTTGCAATATCTATAGACATCAATTATTATATATTACGTCAAAAGAAACATACTTATTTTGGATATTTTTCTATATCACTATAATTACATGATCTTAATAGCAATTACGATTGCTTATGTTTACTCGGTTCTTCTATATATATATTATTAATGGCAAGTCATCAGTTAACTTTAGAGGAAAGATATTGCACAGTTAAGCCAAGCTAGTGACGGATTAATACAACTTATGGACGTGGTTGTATAGATACGTACTATTACTATAGCTGTTGTTATTTATGTACCATGCTCTGGGGTTACCATCTTTAATCAACTGTATTTACAATAGGCCTACTAGAGCTTTAAGAGACTTGCAGACTAGATACAATATAGCACACTAACTTATTACGAGTATAGTCACAAACATTTAAATAATTACACTTGTGGTACGAAATGTCTCCATTATATAGTACCAGTCAAAAATATTTTGACCAAATGTGTCTTTTAAGAAGTCAGTCTGTCTAAAATATGTACTACATAAACAAGAATAAACTAAATCATGTAAAGTAATATTGAGGCAGATGAGGAATTGCGCTAGTTGGTTTTTGCATGTACAAGGTGCTAAACACGTAAAGAAATCATTTTCTACGTTTTTCAGGTTTGGGAGATTGTTTTCAGACAGAATATTGCGCTAGATTTGGCTCTTGTTTTTCCCATTGCGCGGCCATTATAGCAATATTTTGTTATTGAGATGAGTGTGAAACGAGTAACCTTGTAACAATATACATTATTATAGAAAATGATAAGTTGTATCGCAAACTATATAGGTAAACTGATCACCAACGCATTTTCTCCGCTACGTATTATCAATAAACATTAATATCTTAATAATTAGCATGAAAAGTATATCAAAATGCATTTAAGTTATAGTAATTAGTGTTAATATATATATATATATATATATATATATTATAGCACATTAGCCAGTCTGTCCTTACACGTTAGCATTAAACCTAACAAACTAAAATAATACTGGCGGTTTATATATATATAACATATGTACAAGATAAATACACACTGGACAACACAGACTTCAAAAGTTCTGAATCTACCTGCTATATATACCTCATGAGAATAATTATCCCAAGTTGGGCTATTTTCAAGGATATATTTATGCTATTAAAACTCTAAAATACAATTTATTGAAACGTTAAGTAATATGAGTTGTGTTAATACACAGAATTATATATAATAATACTGTCGGTGTACATAAAATTGAAATACTTGCTAATAGTAGAAAAAGCATGTCTAGTCGGGAAAAAAAATCAACTAATCAACACTACTTGAAGCAGATAATAGTCTTTGTAAAAGGGGTTGGTATTTAAAAACACCAATTTGAGATATCAAAGCTCGATAACAGTGAAAATCCAAAACAATTAACCGCCGAAACCGTACAGAGTGCGGCCCTGGCGCTTAAGGGAGTAGACTACATCCATAGCGGTAACAGTTTTACGCTTGGCGTGTTCAGTGTAGGTCACGGCGTCACGGATAATGTTCTCGAGGAACACCTTCAGAACACCGCGGGTCTCCTCGTAGATGAGACCAGAGATACGCTTAACACCACCACGGCGAGCCAGGCGGCGGATAGCGGGCTTGGTAATACCCTGAATGTTATCGCGCAAAATCTTGCGATGGCGCTTGGCGCCACCCTTTCCGAGTCCCTTTCCTCCTTTACCACGACCAGTCATTTTAATTTCGGTATTAAGACGAATTATGGTTAAATTAATGTCATACATGACCTTATATATTATGACCGTTAGAGGAGGGCAGACTAAAATACCCGTAAATAACACATACACCAAAATAATTGCAAAATCTATTTTACCCTCCTTCCAATGTCTTTAATCAATTTACTATTGGCTATTATTATGTAACCGATCCGTTATAACAGATTTTATTGACTATATATTGAAGCTCGATCAACCACATAAATATTATAATAAGCTTTTTTGTCTCCCGCTAATTTATAAACTTTATAATGTCTGGAAAGGGTAAAGGAGGTAAGGGAAAGGTCGCTGGCGTCAAGTCCAAGTCTCGTTCATCTAGGGCCGGACTTCAGTTCCCCGTTGGTCGCGTTCACCGTCTTCTTCGCCGCGGAAACTATGCCGAGCGTGTTGGTGCTGGTGCCCCCGTGTACCTTGCTGCCGTCCTCGAGTATTTGGCTGCCGAAATTCTTGAGCTCGCTGGAAACGCTGCCCGCGATAACAAGAAGAGCCGTATCATTCCTCGCCACCTTCAGCTTGCCATCCGCAACGATGAGGAGTTGAACAGACTCCTTGGTGATGTGACCATTGCCCAGGGAGGTGTTCTTCCCAACATCCACGCCGTACTCCTACCCAAGAAGGTGGTTGAGAAGGGTTCCAAGAATATCGAGGCTTAAATTTGAGGCTTAAATTGACTGCAACTTGTTTTTCGCTTGCTAAAACTATTGGTGTTTTTTAACACCATCCCCTTTTACAAAGAATTTTGTTATACTGGTGTATTGTATTTTTTGTGGTATAAGATTAGAATGATAAGGAATTTGTTATACGAATTTAAGTACGGCTAATTAGTTTGCCAGGAATGTTCTCTGATTGGTCAGTGGACTACGTATTGGATCTATAGATTTACATGCATACTTCTGCGTTTATGTTATTGTTCTACTATACGTAGTATTTGCATCTTATAGGTTTGTTCATAATGCTAAAGGCAGTAGTAGATGGCAACCTTGAGGAGGTTGAAAGGATACTGGGGCTGGGGGGCAAGTGTTTTTGTGTATATGTTGTTATTTAAAGTATACATACTATCGAAATAATTTTTTAAAATGTGCCTGATACAAACCGTTAAACAGTATAACCAGCAATTGTTTTTTATGTCTACTGTAAGATATTGGGAAGTATCCTTTCAGCTATATTAATGATATAGGACTAAATTTATTCATTTACCTTGGCCTGTCGCCTCTTTTATTTACGCTCAAGTTATTCGTTATGGCTATTGATTCTATAACTTGATCACTGACCTAGTGGGACCCACTAGCATTGTATATTAGACGATCAACCGGTGGTCCACATGTTCTAAAAAACAAAACTCTATTTAAGAATGATAACATATAATAATGCCCTGTAGTTCCTAGCCTGAAACCTTGTATGTTCAGAAACAGATGTATGTAGTACAGACACCGGTGGAACTAGCCTACTGAGTATAGCTGTTCGTAACGGTCATGTTCCAATCGTGCGACTTTTATTACAAAGAGGAGCTGATATTGAGGTTAGACATAGTCTCTCTGTATATTCCCTTTATTGTTGCTCTGAGATAAAGAGAACATACTATTTGTGTTTGCGTATCTTCTTTTCTCTGATGTAGATTAATGACTGTCTCTTCCTGTGAAAGGTATGGTAGATGAGTGTTGTCCTGTACGTTACGATATTGTTACTATAATATACTATATATTATAGCAGAGGTGGCAACTCGATATCGACCTTGACATATACAACACAGGAAGGGAGTGTAATCAATCTACACGTCCATAACTATAGCCATCACCACCTTCATCTTGATTACTAATATTATTAAGTGACAATGATAACCTTCCAATCCTAAGTACAAACAGTAATTTGGTTCCTACTTTGCCTGTTGAGCGGCCATTGAAATAGTGTTTTGATATTCTGGTGAGGATAAAACGAATAACCTTATAACGATGTATATATATTATTGCTGCAAATAGATGGGTAGAAACATGTCGAGGTCCAACCTAAACTAACTGTAGGCCAATAGCAATCCGAGAGGAGCTGGCGAAGACCACTGCATGAAGCCGCAAGTCACGGTCAGGTAGACTGTATGAGGATCCTATTGGAGGCGGGCGCACAGGTGGACACCCTAAAGCAGGCTGACTGGTTAGTAAAAGTCACTCTCCCTCTCTTCTCCCTTGTCTGTTGTTAATTCTTGTTCATTCTTCTTTTTATTTATTATACTTACTTGTTTTCGCCTTACCTCCTGTTTTCTTTGTGTTTCACCTATTCTCTCATTCTCTTTAAATCAACAAACTAAGCATTGGTTGGACAAGTGTTCGCCCTTTCTTATGAGGGTAAAGGCTATTGTGTTCACATAAGGATTTATATTAGCGGCTAGAGCCAACCAAATATAACTATTAAGATTTAAAATTTAAATATACTGAGAAGGTTGGAGCCAAGTACGTAACTCTAGTAATGATAATGTTGATGATTTGGTTGGTTAAAGAGAGAGAATGAAAAGAAGGACAAAAGAGAGAATCCATGAACGACTGGATATGCCATTGATATAATTAAAGTGTGCATTTCTATTGGTAACTGAGTAAGCCTATTGTATATTGTGCCATTGCCATTACGTGTCATTGGCTGTCTTTTCTCATGCCCTGTTTCTATTCGTTTATTCATTTATTTAATTATTCAATTAATGAGTATAGTCAATCCACACACCCCCATATGATTATAAATTCTAATCCACCAATCCACATAGGACCCCTTTAATGCTAGCATGTACTCACGATAATTTACAGGTTATCAAAACTCTGGTTGAAGCTGGTTGGTAAACCCCCAAGTCATCTCCCTCTCCTATTGGCTCATTCACTACCATTGCTCTCTCATTCGCACATTCATGCAGTGTAATAAGTTACTAATCCAATCACTATCATTATCTCTTCACTTCAATAAGATTCCCTCCCTTCTTTCTCTTGTATGCTTAGCAGATCCTACTAGTGCTATTATAGAAATTTTCAATCAGTTGGCTCTGTTCAACTGTATATAATCCAATTATCTATCTGTAATCTATGCATCTATGTATGCTTAATCGAATAGTGTTGTATATGCTCTTAATGCATGTCTCTACAATCCGTTTAGATAGGCAGAGACCTCATCCATACACACTGCATATACATATATAGTCGATGTATATACCCAATAAACTCCTTTAAACTGCACCAATATATAGCATGCACGTATATGCTAGCCCTAACTACAAACATACATAAGGGGTATAGTGATACTTGACTTATAAGCAGTCTATTGTATGCAGGATGGGTCTAGTGTAATATGTCCTTGCCCATATGGATAGAGAGTGTGTGTACATAAGAGAAAGACAAAACTACTATTACTATGATGCATACTATCATCCTATCATATGCTATCCTACTATCAAATTATCATATATAATATATATATATATACTATTACACTATCGGTACTATATTGTACACGCTATTAAACATATAGATGGTTGATATATCTACTAGGGCTAGGAGGTGTATGCCTATATCTCTGATCTAGGGCCTATTATGTATCTACAGGGGCTAATTGTACCCTTAAGAATAAAGATGGTTGGACGCCCTTTCATATTGCTTGTCGGTATGGGATATTCTTATTCTTTACCCCTCTCCTACCATGATTATATTATATTATATTGTATTTTTTATATTATATTATATTGTACTGGATTATATTGTATTATATTACAATAACTATAATATATTTGGTCATATTTGTGTTCTATTGTTATATTATATTATATTATATTACACTATCTTTTATTAGCTTATATTATACTATATTATATTAGCTTACATTATGTTAATGATAGGCTGTTATAGGATATAAAGCCAAAGCATATATCTATGGAACAGCTTTTTATTGGTTTACTGCTTGGTTTACATATAGGTATATTTATATAAAGAGATATATATGAGTGTCTGTATAGGTATATGTCTGTATGTATATATGATATTTTTATGCCTGGCAAGATATTAACTATAGTGACTATTGTTTTCCTTTTGTTTTTGGCTGGGTTGACTAGCAGAGTATTGAGAATACATCTATCTATCTATCTATCTTTCTATCTATCTATCTATTTATCTGTGTATGCATAACGACTGAAGGTATTAAATTGCAGTATGAGTAACTTATTGTTTATGGGGAGGGAGACTAATAATAATAATAATAATAATAATAATAATAATAATAATAATAATAATAATAATAATAATAATAATAATAATAATAATAAAATAATAATA
>NAOQ01000180.1:20460-50851 GCA_002751075.1 Ichthyophonus hoferi | reverse complement strand
AAAAATAATAATAATAACAATAAAAATAATAAAATTAATAAAAATAATAACAACAATAATAATAATAATAATAATAACAATAATAATAATAATAATAATAATAATAATAATAATAATAATAATAATAATAATAATAAAATAATAATAATAATAATAATAATAATAATAATAATAATAAAATAATAATAATAATAATAATAATGCTTAATGTAACACCTTCTCTATTATATCCCTATCCTAATTGGGACTTGTGTGCTTTATCTATATAGGTAAGGTGTTGAATCCTCGTAAATAGACCTGAATATAGTTTGCGAGTGTATATGTGTATAGAAGAGATAGGAGAGCTGGTGGATGAAATGTATTTGATAGGCAGAATGTCATATTTGGTCATAATTAATGACCAATAGAATGAAGGTGGTATGCTGTGAAAGATTTGTGTCAAGCTAATGCTTATATTAAAGCATTCTCCATCTGATCATTGGCCAACCTATTCTAATTAGCATGATATGTATACAATTAGAGAAGGACATCTGGTGGTAGTAGACTATTTCCTAGCCCTGCCCAATGCCAGTATAGTATGTATCTCTCAGAGTAAGAATGGGCGCACACCCCTACACACTGCAGGTATGTCCAATGAGATTAACCCGTTAGTTGATGTTGACCAATGGTGTAGTGGTATGGTATGAGCGAAATAATAAAGACATGTGTGCTCGTGTAAGATTACGGATAAAAAAGATAGAAATAAAAAGGAAAAGAGCTGGGATAGGTTATGCTGTGTATATAATCTGTTAGTAGTTTGGGGTATCATAGTATGTATATGTGTGTATATATATATACTATATTGATGTTGATGTATGGGCATGGATAAGTGTGTAATGTGTAATTATATGCGTTGAACTTAAAAAGGATACCTCTATCTACATACCTATATACATATATACATGCGTATACTTGCATACAGGAGCTGTTGTTTATACAGGTATATAAGCAATTTTAACTATATCTATACTTGTTTGTATGGGTTCTAAATCTTTAAAGTGTCTTCCTGTAGCCCTGCATGGCCATGAGGACGCTGTTGTTAAGATTTTAAACATGAGATCCCTGAAGGAAGAGGTATGCATGGTAGCATACGATTATAGTGTTAGTATCTATTATCTTACTGTCATGTCTATGGCAATAAGTAATAATAATAATGACTGCTATTGAGGGGGTTTGGAGTATGTGTTTGGGTTGAGGTACTACTGGTATTGTTTTTGTTGTTGTTGTTGTTTTGTTGCTGCTGTTCTTATTATTATTATTATTACCATTGCTGTTATTATTATTATTATTATTATTATTATTATTATTATTATTATTATTATTATTATTATTATTATTATTACTACTACTATGATTACTATGATTACCAGTTTACTACTATTACTACTATTATTATTATTATCCATGTTAGCATTACTATTATTATTATTATTCGTGTTAACATTATTATTACTATTACTATTACTCATATTATTACTATTATTAGCATAGTCATTACTCCTAAGATCTGTTCACTTGATTTATCTTGATAGTACATTAATTTAAAACAAACTACCAGGCCAATAGTGCATACGCTATAATAACTGGAAATATGCTGAGTTATTTATGAATTATCCTTAAAATGTCTTTTTGCATTTATTTGTCAGTTATTTTTTTCCAGTTATAAAATATGTATAATACTGATTGATGTAAGCCTACACTCCCACATATAATTTGTTAAACATTTCATATCTTCACTAGATCCTTCCCATGTGTATTATTGTATAAGTACTTATACCTATATTTTCGTACACACGTTCTCATGCATATCCAGTTGTTAGAATCACGCGATAGTTGTGGCTCCACCCCATTGGTCAGTGCTGCTCTCTCAGGCAATCAATCGTTAGTGGAATGTCTAGTAGAGAAGTGAGTGGATGTGATGCCTTAAAATGATTGGTCCATACTACCTCTCCTAGTTGATCACGTGTATTATCATCTTGCACCACCTGTACTTTTATATTCACATGGAGTCTGTTCATTATATTATCAAGGTGTTTTACTAATAATGTTCTGTAATAACCTGTATGAATTGATTAATCTTAATCTGTCGAAACTCACTATATCATAATCTGTTTATAACATCTGTATAGTTAGTTTATTATAACATTCTTTGAATATAATTTTTACTCCTGGAGTTTTAAAATATAGGTAAGTTCATTATACCTATTACATTTCGTATTTTATCTGTCTATCTATATCACCCCCTGGATAATTATCCAACTATCCCACGCCTGCTATATATTTCTTTAATTTTATTTCTCTTTGATTTTTATCTCTTTCTCTCTCGCCTTCACCTTTAATTTAATGTCTATTGGCATATGTCATATAACTTGGTTTATTTTGTCATTGCAGTTTATTCAAAATTAATAATTTGCATTCACATTTTACATCACGACAAGACAACTTTGCTTAATCTACGTTATTATCCACGCCTCTTCTCTTTCTTAGAAGTACTATTTATGTGTGTTGTGTTGCCCATCTGTTGCATGTCAAAATTTATTCTTTTTATTTTTCCTGATGTTGCTACATAATTGGTATATTAACCATGTGATATAATGTTATTTTATCCGTTCACATGTCCGGCTGTACTGTGCTTGTATCACAAACACGCCCATAACGAACGACAAGCTGTCCTGTAACTCTCTAACTATCTACATCACAAATAGACTATACCTATTAATTCTACTTATTAGAAACCAGTGCACCATTTGATTGGTCTCTCGTTGTCATGGAAACCAAACTTTCTATTCAACCCTGCATAAATCTTTGCATATTCTTATTTTCTAATATAGGATGTGAACAGATATGGGGCTAGTATTGAAGCCCAGGACAATATGGGTAAGCAGGCCATCCATTGGGCAGCCCAGATAGGCTTGGTGTCATTGGTGGAATATCTTGTACATAAAGGTGGGTAACACTATACTTTTGTTCGCGATTTTGGACTTCTTCTCTCTCTCTCAATAATTCACTCTGATTTATCTTGTTATATTATAGTTATTATCTCGCTGCATTATGGTTATTATCTTACTGTATTATAGTTATTATCTTACCTTACTGTATTAGAGTTATTATCTTACTGTATTATAGTTGTTATCTCATCGTATTATTGTTTGTCTTACTGTACTGTAAGTATTACCTTACGTGTTATAGATTGCAGCCCAATTGCAAGTAGATCATTGAATAAAGACCAAAGAGTTTTATTCAGTATAACGGCAGAAAAATAAGAAACAGCCCCTCCCACAGACAACCCTTTTATACTTCCTAAATATAACATATTTTATATAGAACAATTGATAATATGATTATTAATTAATTGGTATGGGCTATAACTGCTTCTTCACACACCTACACCTTCATAAACCCCGTTCTACTTGATTATCAATCTTGTTCGTCTAGTTACACATCAAATTTCATTCACTAATTAACGTCCTCCCTCCACGCACATACACACTGCTGTTTCTCCCACCATCTTATATATATAAGTTTCTCGTGTAAAATATCAAATCAATCAGGACATACTATTTATAAGATTCAGTCATTAACTTAAAATATATCATATGTATGCCCTTACTATGACCAACTATATCAACCCTTTAAATATTTATACTCAATCACTCGGCCCCGTTATTTCATCTGTCCTGCCTATGGCCTGTTACTCCATCGTATGTTATGTTTTACATAGGATCCAGCCTACATGTACAAGATACTAAAGGATTTACTGCTCTTCACTTTGCCGCCAGAGAAGGGAGAATAGAGGTAGTCCGTACCGTTTTAGGTGTGTGATAATATGATATGATGTCTTCCACTAAGTGATAGTATATGAGTATATGATACTATAACTAAGGAATATGCGTCTGGTGTAGTTTCCTTATGCGATATAAGATGGTACGGGAACTATTATTATCACTGGTTCAATTACTGGTTTCCCACAGACAATTAATATGGTTCACACTTTGAGCCTTGGGTGCTGACTGAGTTGTGTAAACCTGTGGTATTGGAAAGTAATATCCATTTAACTTGGGGATTTCTTTATATTGTTATAATTGGTTAATATTATTAGCAATTACTACTGCATATGTAATCTGGAAAAATAGCTAGTGCAATGTAAACCTGCCAATCGGATCACATCTCAGGTTAGTGCCAAACAGTTTTTAAGGAGCAAATATGTATGTATGGGTGTGTTTGGATTAATATAAGTTTGTAAATATGCTATGCATACTAGTCCCGCTGGATGAATGAGGTATGAGATCTTTATTACCTTCACTCTATTTATTGCATTGTGCTCCAGTAAGTGTTTATTCTCTGTTTGATTGCATCATTTGTCATTCACGATAACCCGAAACAGGCAATGTATTCTATCTCTTTTAAATACTTACCAATATTGATATACATGGTGGATACAGAAATGGATAAATCAGTGGCATACTTGGAAGATGTTTCTGGACGAACACGTATGCAGCCAATCTATTATTCCTTTTTCTTCTTTGGCATGGGTTTTAGTCATCTATATTTAATGAATACTACATGTTTCATCATTTGGATCAATCCTGGTTTTGATACTTCAATATATAACTATCGTTCCTAAGCCTGTTGTTGTTGTTGTTGTTGTTGTTGTTGTTGTTGCTATGGGCCTCAATATCTTTACCTTTTCTTGTTATTTTTCTTATTTTCACTCTCTTCTTTCTTTTCTTCACCCCTTAATTCTTTAATCTTAATCTAACTGGCTACTTCATGTTTACCTCCTAATGCTCACGTGCACTGATCACCTCTATGTCTAATTGGCCTAATATATTATATTATAGGATAATAGAGTATAGTCTAATATGATATGATGTATTGTAATATAATATAGTATAATGTAATATAGTATAATATGATATGATATAATATAGTATAATGTAATATAGTATAATATAATATGATGCAATATAATATAGTATAACATAATATAAGATAATGTAATATAAGATAATATAGTAGAGTGTGCTATTATAAATTATAATATAATAAGGTATCGTACACTATCACAAGATCCCCACATTCCTCATTCTACCAATCGCATAATAGGTATTTGAACACATGGCGCCAAGAATTTCCCTGTTAAAATTATTTTATGTCATTAGAGACCCTACCCCATCTTACCTCCCCTTGATTACCTCTTTGTCCTAATGCCTCTTGCTCATCACAATAGGACATTTAAAGTTGAGAATATTGGCACAAATAGGTTGAGTATTCTAACATAGTATTATCACTCCGTTTAGGTAAAATATACAGAACGCATATATATATATATGTAACTATAGCATAACTATTTTTGGTATACTTATTTATTTTTTATGCAGCCTTGAAAGTAGCTCAGGATTATGATCAACACGATACGGCTGCTGCCCTGCTCTCCTCCTCTCCACCTTCTTTATAAAACATATTATTAATAATAACCTAGCATTTATGGCTAAATAAAGAACTTCTAGGGGTAAGGGTATATCTCTGCGTAAGGTAAACTACAACATTCTCAAATGTTACAGTTTATTCACATGTAGATGTGATTGAATTCGCATGACTCGCATATTCTAAGACTTAAATATAGATTAGGTCTATATTAGGACAGCTGGCTCACTTAAGCTTAGTTAATTTTATTGGCATATCCAATTGAACCGTTTTTTGTAATCCAATATGAGCCATTATATAAATATTAAATATAAGTGGATATCGTATTTCCATATTAGTGTGTTAATAAAAAATATTGAATTATTACGTGATTTAAGGTGATTTAAGGTTAGGTTATTTTTATTTGGCGACCTCTGAATATAATATTTTACAGTGTATCAGCATAAAAAAATGCTGAGTCATAATGGGGAAACGGTGATGATGGTATCGATTTTGTAATATGGGAAATCATCAAGTCTATTCCAGGTCAAAAGAGAAAGAGAAAAAGAGTCATGCTTTCAGAAAATAAAAACAATTATGAGCTGTAGAGAGAAAATGTGTATGATCAATCTTGCAAAAGGTCTCTGATATATATCAAAATAATCATTTTTTTTCTGAACTGCTTGGACATACCTCCATAAAAATATTGATTTGCAAAGTTACATAAATATACAAAGGTAATACATATGATGATTATCTCTTCTATAAAAACATTTACCCGGGGCAACTAAAAGCTATAACTTGAAGTTAAAATCCGGTGAAGACTCAGCATTAACTGGAATAAACCTGCACTTCATATCTTAAACTGTATTTACATGTGGCCACTCATGCTAACGCCAGGTGGCTGGTGTGATTACATTATTTGTGTATACAACAACAGCTTTCGATAGGGGATAATTGCACTTTCTATCTCGTCTCATAAAGTGCTTCATAGACATTTACAATCCATTTCCCCTAAAGAAATTGGGCTTCCAGATAAAAGTCAGAAGTTCCTGTTGAGTTTGTAATAAGTAACTTGCAAGTAGGTGTTAATGTTCATCTTATTGTTTACAGCCATGTTAGATAAGTAAGGATAACTCTACAAAAAATACACTTGCTGCGAACAGGCCTAAGTGGGGAATAAGCTTAAGCCACATACATAAATACAGACGTATATATATTGAGTGTATGACCAAGCACCATCAATTGCAGGTAAAGCTTAGTCATAAAAATACTATGGAGAAATTTAGCATCCATATACGAGTGCAATTGACGGATATATAGTATATTCATTATGCACATAATGAATATACTATATTGAACAAAAATTAAACCCAAAATTTCGCAATAAAAGAAATATAATACTAACTGTATTACACATTTGTAAAGTGTAACCACAAAGCAACCGTACACCAACTATAATTAAGTACTAAAAAATTACTCAACTAATCATCTTTTATTTCAGGTAGTAAATACATAAGAACTGACTTAAACTATTATAGTCATGCTATATGTAATAATAATGGGCAAACAGTAAATAGATACAGGGTTTTTTCATGTTTAATTCTCGGTAATTCCTTCAGCTCACAACCCAAAGCACGTCACAGATAAGTACATTGCATGATAGGCCATGGCTTAAATAGTCCTTGCAAATCAACATGATTATGTATATACATACTGTTTTATATGAAAATATTTAAGAAATGTTAATAAATCTAAAAGAACTTCTTGTCGGGCCAGAGCTTCTGCTGGGCCTCACGGTTCTCCTTGAAGTACTTAACGGTCTTAACCTTAAGCTCGGCGGTGGCGGCCTCGTCGCACACGAAGATACTGTTGGGGTGAGCCTGGAACACACTAGCGGTCCACATGTGGCTGTAAGACTCCTCAACACATTTCTGGAGGGCAACAGCCTTACCGGCGCCGGTAATCAGAACCATGACCTCGCGGGCATCGAAAACGCTACCAACACCGACGGTGACGGCGAGCTTGGGGACCTTGCTGCAATCGTTATCAAAGAAACGAGAGTTGGCAATGACGGTCTCCTGGGTCAACATTTTGGGGCGGGTGCGAGAAGTGAGAGAGCTGCAAGGCTCGTTGAAGGCGATGTGACCATCAGATCCGATACCTGTGGGTGAGAAAATCAATACAAATGTCTCGGCACATACCAAGGCGTACACGAAACTAAATATATCACTTTAGAATATGGTGCATTATTTAAGAGTAATAATGATCAAAGCATATTAAAATGTTCCGCAAAAACTCAATCGAGTCCATCACAAAAGAATATAATACTGAACAGGATATTCTAGCTAACTGAAGCTCAGTTCTTTTAAATAAATATCAAGTACACACTCGGATTTGTGCACTATCGGCATTCCCGGCCAGAATATAACAAAAAAAGTTTAGATACTCGCACATGGTATATAACCAACTGGTTAAAAACACACAGATAAATCTAAACTTACCACCCATGAAAAGCTCGATACCACCGGCGGCCTTGATCTTCTCCTCATAAGCGGCGCACTCAGCAGCCAGATCGGGAGCGTTACCGTTGAGAATGTTGGTGTTCTCAGGGAGGATATCAATGTGGGAGAAGAAGTTGGTCCACATGAAGGTGTAGTAGCTCTGAGGGTGGTCCTGGGAAATACCGCAGTATTCGTCCATGTTGAAAGTCTTCACATACTGAATATTTGATAGAATAGAGTAAGTGGTATATTCCAAGGGTGAACATGCTAGAGATAATTAACATATGCACAAAATAAAACTATAACATTGGGGACTATTGCTACTCCACTTAAAGTATATCACAACTCTTTCAAAACTACCATAAAGCATAATATTGTTGTATACATAATCAAAATAACACCAAGCTTTAAAAAATTATAAAAGGCAGTAGCAATTAAAATATACCTTGAAGGAAAGCTCGCCCTTCTTGTAGAACTCGATGAGCTTCTTGTAAGTTCCCAGAGGGGTGCTTCCAGTGGGGAGGCCGAGCACGAAGTAGCGATCAGCGGTGGGGGCAAAGGTGTTGATGCGGTACTTAATGTACTCAGCAGAGTAAGTGGCCACATCGGCAGCAGTAGGCTCAAAAACAACTCTCATCTTCGTGTTTAGTTTAGTACACTGTAATTTGAATTTTAACCGTGTTATATACTGCGAACAAGCTGTAGATTTATGTAAGATTCCTGCTGCTCCGATTGTATGATTATTAACCAATACAATATCATATACTATAGTCAGCCACTACACAATCTCATTTTAAGCAGACAATATCAATAATAGGCAATGACTGGTGCTATAACCCAGGTATCGTTTTATGCAATTGGCATTACAACCGTTTTACAAACAAGACAGATAATGATTAAATATATTTATAAAACCTCTACACATTCATTGTTGAATAACATAAAAACCCCGCGAATGTATTTTAAGATTTGCTCTTTTCTGAGGCGAATGTGCTTTACGATATTAATTACTGCCTACATACTATTTGATCTCTGTATACCTTTTTCAGGCAATACGCCATATATGGTAGTTTTAATTGATCATGCATAGAAACACAACCTTGAATGATCATCACACGCATGCTAATTTTGATATGATACTTACAGACCCGAATACAGTCAAGGCACTGGTATTGGTTTCTTTTCCAGCACCAAAATGGTAAATTTTTATTTATGAAGGTATGGATTTTTTCACGTATCCTGGCAATTCTAATTATATAATTTAATTAATAAGTACAGTAAAGCATTGAGCTGACTACATAGTCAGCTCTATGCAGTTAGTTTCTTTTATTATTTTATATGTACGCTATCATCAACAGCAAGGCCTTGAAAGTTTGAAGTACATAGATGATGAGGAGTTCGATTAGTGAATTGCTTTTAATGGCCACAGTAATGCAAGATGGTTGGTCAAAACGAGGAGGAAGCACTGGAATGTAAGTAATAACGCGCGCGATCTTACTTCACTTGCCAATGAAATCCATAACATGGAATATGGTAAGCCTTGAGAGTGTTCCTCCGCAAAATAGAGTTTGGCATCAGCAGTAGTAGACCCTAAAAATGTGTGCAATACATGGCTTTTTAAATGATGACTAATAAATACATAGGCTTACTCAGGGTGATCCCAGATTCCTTAGATGACAAGGCTCATGCATGGAAACTGATCCTTAAAACTCAATTGATTTATATATAAATAACACTTGAATATTCATGTTCAGAAGTAATCTCAAGAGAGTTGGAAGTTGTAAAGGATTTTTGTTTACTGTACATTTATTGTGTATAATAACAGAAATACTCCAACCGCGGTGTAACTTTAACTGGTGCATCTCCAGAAATTATATTAGTGATTTGTTAAGTCAACTTCACAACGGAAAATGAATCCATAAAGGAAGCCAATGCTTATTAGATTAAGCTTAGCTTAAGTGAAATATTGTTTAGCTCCAAGCGAAATTGCCTTTTATGAATACTATTTTTCCAAAAAGATTTTTTGTTCAGTAAAAATTGGGCTCATAGATGGGATGTAATGACCACATCAACGTAGGATGTTGATTCGGTTTTAATTTAAAGGCGATGGAACATAAGTGATCGAGAGCTAGTATTATTGACCAACCAAATTCAAAAAATAAAATGAAAAAGCACAAGTTAAGAGTATATGACTTTGTAACTAGTCGAACTGGACATTAGAATCGAATCGGGATTTCAAAACGATCAAGATACCTAACACCCCGACACTATTGGATGGTCTCTACCAATAATTTCTTCTCCAATCTGATTTGCTTCATTACTTTGGTTTCCCAAATAAGGTATTGTTATTTGATGGTGGATTTGAATTCGCAACTTGCCTCGATGAAGAGTGAATCGGTAACTATAGAAATATTTATTACATGATATTTTCTTCCCATATTTACTATCACAATATTTTTATCAAATAACGGAATCATCACTACTATAATAGATTAAAGTAATATTTCAGTGAGGTTTTAGTGTACATACTTGGTTAGAAATTATTATAAAGATCAACGTAATCCTTTTCATATTAATAAAAGCTTCAAAATATATGTTTGCGATGATGTGCACGTGATTACATGGGCACTACTGTGACAGCCAATCCTTGACGGGGGACTATCATGTGTATTGATGCTTAAATTCGAAAAGTTTGTCAACTCCCATGTATATATAGTCACACACAAAATAAACCGCAAAGATAGTAGGCTATGTTTATAATATTTACAATATTGATAATTTTATTGTATTTGACTCATTATGAAAATGGCGAATATGAGGGCTGCTATTTTATTTTATAATATATAATGTTATTGGTATATCACTACATATTGCATTGATATAAAAAATCAATTACAAATAAAGTGAGCATGTTTAAAATGTTTACATGTATTGTGAAATTGGTCCTGCATGATTCATTATGCAAATAGCGAAGGTGGGGACCGCTATTTAACTTCATATTATATATTGCGAAAATAGCTCTGCTTAAGTCGATTGTGCATGCCAAGGGTCAAGATATATCACATTTTCAGTAACATGTTTTAGGCTATATGATGTACGGTATATATTATCCTATCTTACCCTAACTGAAATGCTTTTAATTACCCCCACAAATAATTCTATTTTTCCCTGAAGTATTTTCATTTTTGGATATCACAAATGCAAATGTGAGAGAAATAAAACATAGAACGGGAATAAAGGGTTAATGTAGTTCAGCCATTGTTATTCTCAAAATGGAAGAAAGATCTGATACCAATCTCAAGACAATTAAAAAACTAAACAATACATGATGTGTTTCGTATAAGTTGTATGACTATTGAATATATCAGAAATAATATTGTAACCTAAAATGAATTTAAGACAGGTCTTCAGAACTTTCCCCTACCAGGAATACAGAGAACTGTTCAATTACTTTTGATAAGAATACCAATTATTACACACTCTCAGCCTTAGCACCTCTCACTGCCCATACGGTGCTATTACTACAATCGTATCTAAGCCGGATTAAGGAAGTTATCACTCTTCAATTAGTAGACGACTATTATTGACAGCTGCTACAAGATCTTTAATTGCGAATAAACACCTTGTTTGGCCGAAACCCAGATAACAAGCGGTTATGCGATGATCAGCTTTACACTAGTTAATCAAGTATCGTACTCGGTTAAATCAATTTGTCAATACATAGTATGCGGTATGTGAACACTTACATCAATGAGGAAATTATTTAATTTTACCATCTAAATGTCTAAATGAGGACACTAGTATTTAGGTATCCCTAAATCGGACAATTCTAGTGAGTCTCTGTAATCTATCGTGAGTTGTATCAGCCAATAATAATCTTTACATTTAGTCTCATTTACAATAATGAAAACAACTAGGTATTAATCGCAATTGACGATAAGATCGGGAAAGTATAAATGAAAACGAGAATACTTAATAAAAGCCCGCCGTTCACAAGCGGTAACAGTAGTAAAAATACAAAAAACTCTCGCAACACAAAACTTTCCATTTAATTATATGTATTTAATAATTACGTCGTCATTGTAATGTCTAGTCCACCGTTGTCACACATACGATAATCAATGTTCAGATCTCTCACGCGCTCGTTCAGAAGCCAGAGAACTGCCTACCAACATTAAATAGGGACAATAGTTATTATTTACATCGTAACATAGCATCCCATACTGATCGATCTCATTTTGCAAGTTTTATATTAACACCTAAGCGAAT
The DNA here is from genome assembly GCA_002751075.1 of Ichthyophonus hoferi. Classification (NCBI taxonomy): domain Eukaryota; class Ichthyosporea; order Ichthyophonida; family Ichthyophonidae; genus Ichthyophonus; species Ichthyophonus hoferi. The sequence goes on along the minus strand of NAOQ01000180.1, from coordinate 38,633 downwards.
CAAAGCATCGATTCCCTCTGAATTAGAACGAGGGTATAATTGCTACAGCCAGTGACCTAGAGAGTCAGTATACGTGCCTTTTATAGAACCTCTACCACAGCAACTGAGCCTTAAGGACAGATAAGATGAAGTAACTATTACTACCGCTGGTCCAAAAAAAATTGCTACTATATGATATTCAATTGGAGATCCTGAAAGCTGTGGGCAAGTCGCCAGAACTACCACAGGTTCTTATAACAGTTAAGGATAAAACCATCATACACTGCCTTCTCTTACAGCCAACTCGTCTAAATTTTCTAATGAAAGAGGATTGGAGCTAAAAGCTGCCTCTACTGCTAGCCCTGCAAGAGAATCTTTTAAACAACACATAATTGGAGCCCCCGAAGCCCGTGTACAAGTCACCTGAATTGCCACAGATTGCTATACTAATTACTTTAGATTATATATTGGGAACAGGACTAGTATTGGTTGTACTGAATTTTATCAGGCAGTCGTTGTCAAATAAAGAGCAGGCTAAAGCTCTGGTTAGCTGCTCTTGAACCTCCCGCTGTTGATCAATGGATATAGAAGCTTTTAGTTTCTCACTTGTCCGCGAAGTATTGTGCATGTGATAACTGTAATCTAATTGTGGCTGTGTGTATGTATATAATTATGGTATTATTATTATCTGAAGAATCATCACCAGATTTAACTTTAACTAATCGGCCTTCTATATCTTTTTATCTTCAAAATAAGAATTTTAAACTTCAATATGTGAATTCATCAAAACATTCAATAAAAATCAAAATCAAAGACAAGATAGAAACAATAAAGTCACCCAATATTTAATTAAAAACCAAGTTAACAATTAATTTATATTAATTTTATCTTTTCAAAGCTAAAATTTTATCTTACCTTTTTTATTGGGACTATTTTGATGATTCACATATAAGGTTAAAATTCTCCTTTTGAAGATAAAAAGATATAGTGAGTATCTGGATTATCTACTTCCATGTCTTTGACAACAATAGACATAACATGAAACAAAACATAAAACACATAAATTGAACAGTAAATATTGACGACTGATAACAAAAAAAATTATTGGTCTTTTTCTTTCCTTTTATACATTTTTCAATCTTTATCGTGTATGCCAATTGTAGTTAGCATCTGTATAGTTGTAGTCATTATTGTAAATGGGACGTCTGACACGAGCGAAATGCTGGTTCAACTAAGTGGAGTTAAACTTAATTCTTATTTTTTTTGTTAATCGTTGTGTTCTTATTATATAAAGACTAATAATTATTGGTCGCTATATAAAAATTGTGTATCATGACTTAGCTCGTCCCAAATACTAGCACAGCTAGCCTTCTTATGTATATAAGGGCTTTCATTAGTTATGGGCTTAATCAAAAATATTATGTGTATCATTAATTAGAATTTGTTCATGATTGGTTCAAAATCTTTTTTATTAATGCTACGTCATGTTTTCTATATTTTTAACTATGTGCCTAATACAGTTACTAAAATAACATCCCCATTTTTGTTAGCTTGTTGAATATATAAATTTATTTATAACAACAATAATAATATTAATGTTTGTGTGGTATAGTGTATGCATTGCTTGAGTATCAGACACGTAATTTTTCCAGTAGCTGTTGGTGCTCTAGAATCATAGAAATATTGGAAAGTATTTGATCAGATTGTTTAATTAGAAATTTTAGATTGTGATTTCTGATCGGAAATTCTTGTCATAGCACCTCCTTGCATATGGTATATAATGCATGGGAGGTGGGAAGAACTAAAGGTCGTATATTCTCATTAGTTTCTTAGCCTTCCTGTAGTTAGTTGGTGTCATGGCTTTCATCAAGCAATCAGCTGCCATTTTTTCTGTGGAACAAGAGGTAACATCTACCTCCTTGTTTTCTATAGTTTCAAATGTGCCAATAATTTACCTTAATGTGTCTTGTATCTCTTGGGACACAATTCTTTTCTGTATGTTTCAGCACAGACTAGTTGTCTACATAGAGCTTCTTCATCCTGTATTGATGCACAAACAGTTCAAAAGAGAAGTTATGTAAAAGATCTCTTGACAGGTGGTTGATATAGCTATATACTCGCTTTTAGTGGTAGAAAGGGCCGTGATGCTTTGTATCTTAGAAAGTCAATCGATGTACCTTTCTGCCAGGTAAATTATATATCCAAAATTATTTTGAGAGGTGTGCAACTCAGCTGCAAAATATGCAACAGAGAAAGCACTGAGCGTTAATGGTGCCCTCTCATATGTTATGCACTTTTCTGCTGTGACTTTTAGATACCTTAGAAGGTGCATAGTCATTTCCCTGATAGCCATTGTGGGCTCCCCTGTTGATCAAGTGAGGTAGCTTACTGGTTTGCATAAAAAATATAAAGACAAGGATTCCAATCAGCTGGGTACAAGTGTTGAGTCTTTAGAAACTCATCGAAGGCCTAGTTTCAGCAAAGGCCACTTATATCAACTCCATAGAAGCACATGAAAAATTAACATATCAAATTTGGATGATTGGCATCTTCCATCTTAGGAGGTTGGAGCATGTAGGCAGAATTGTCTAATGGGGCATATAAATATACAGAGTGAATGTCAAGTTGGATTAGCTCATACTGGCATGCAGCATTGATGATAATGAAAAAATATTGCAAAAGTCCTTGATTTTCAGTTCTATGCTCTCTTTAGCACAAATACTGGCTTTGTTTTGAATAACAATACCATTGGTGTTTTGTTTCTATGGTATACCCGTAAGTTTTGAAATATAGTAGCCTCCTTGAGGACTTGGCTTCATGGTATGAGGGTCCAGGTATAAAAGTCATTGATTGTAGCGGGTTCAGTGTGCATGGTATTGATCCAAGATATTTGGTCTTGGGGAGGCATTGCCTCTTGGTAGTTTTTCAGATTAGTTAGTCTAGGTATATTTGGAGTTAAGGCAGTGGTGGCAGACATGGGTGCATATTGGCTTGCCATAGATGTATGTTTACCTTATTGATGTCCAGATTCTGTTGTTGATGGTGCATAGCAATGTTTGATGTGGGAAAGGCTGTCTGTTCTTCCTCAGTAAAATAATTCACATATTTTCTCTTATCTGGGGGTGAAAATTAAGAAACCAGCATAAACAATGGTGGAGTGGGAGTTGAGGAAGAAGTTGAAATAGAGCTAGGCTCATTTGGAATGGACTCTCTCTGAAATATGTAGTTCTTATAGTCTGTAGAAATGGACAGCATAAGGATGGTGTTTTCATCAAATGGTAAGGATGCTATTGCTGATGTTGGTGTAGGGACCTCAGTAGATGATAGTAATGCTACAGAACTAAATGCAACCGTGAATAGGTCACTGTAAGGTAATGACATAAAATAAACAAACAGGAAAACATCTTTTAAAAATGCAATTGTAATGTATGGAAATCTGTCAAAGTTTTCCATCTAGAACCACCCAATCGTCCATGATGTCAGAGTATCTGAGAAAGCAATCTTCATGGCCACATATGGTAAATTTGAAGAAACAATTTGCAAGATCTGTGTAGTGTAGTAATAGAGTTTGCAACTGAACATTCATAAAGAGAGAACTAGGGCATATGTAGTATGCCACAATGTATAAAGGGGTTTTCCAGTAGTAAGGGCTGCAGTAAGTGTAAGGTTGCGTGTATATGTGGCTGAACATATGGTGAATTCCCAGAAGCAATGTTGACAGAAGCTGCATTAATGGTGGTGCAGGCCATGGTAATAATGTAATAATTCATATGCTCTGATATGCCATCAGATTGCAGTATATATATGGAAGGATAGTTTTGTGTTGAATAACGTATTTCTGAAATTGATAAATGAAGGCAGAAGATGTGTATTTAGTCTTCTGATCTTTATATAAGGTGGAAATGTAATAGGCACATATTTGACATGTTCCGTTTTCATGTAAGCATGGAAACACTGTAATACATGGTCTTTGTATTTTATACAGAACACTGTGGTAAAATGTGTAAAATTATTTATAAAAAGGACAAGCCAGTGAAAACAGCCAAAGGAAATTGAGGGAGGACCTATGACATCACTGTATATGGTCTCCAGTGACCCTGAAGCTCTAGATTAGCATAGAGGAAAGGGGCTTGCAACAATTTTATTAGCAGCACATGCATCACATTTTGCAATTTGTTGCTTCTTGCAATTCTGTAAAGAATAAGAGCATCATCTATTTGCTTTGGGGAGCAGTACATAAATTAGGAATGCCAATTGCATTGGACTTGCAAACATTGCAAACCATACAATGTAAAATGTGTGTGTGAGAGAGAAACATTACAGTAAAGTGTCCAACTAGATCAATAAAGTGGTTGTGATGTAGTTTCACGTCGGTGTTGTATAATTGTGGTGCCAGGAAATTGGTTGTGGCACAGTCTGAATTATATAGGAGGAGTTGGGCATTTAGAAGAAAGACATCATCTTTTCAAGGAAAATCTTTCATGATAGTAGTATGTCCATAATTGGTGATGACTAAGTGGCTCGTGAACATTGCAGAACAGTTTTGATTTTGTAAGGCAGTGATTGAAAATAAGTTGTGTCCGAGGAAGAAGATGTTATGAGAAATTATATGTTGAGTGAAGTCGTTGCTGCAAGAGCTGAGAGTAATAGTGCTGTTGTGCATTGCAAAAACAACAATACTATTAACAAGTGTAAATCCCAGATTGATAGACATGAATAATTGAAAGTTATTTCAATGGATGCAAATATGATGAGAACCCCTACTGTTCACAAGAAAACTTCTAATTGGAAAGTCAATAGATGTGGAGGGTGAGTCATTGATGCCACAGATCCGCGTTGGAAATTTTTTGTTAATGTGATAACACACATGTTCCTTTCACTTGAGGGCAACCAAATTTAAATGATTACTCCAGTAACTGCTGATTAGAGATTATAAGTGATTGTAAGATCATTATTCATCTTGGTATGGGGGTATGAAGGAGTTGTCGTCATGTTGGCTGAGGCAGAAGATGTAGTATTCTTCTGACATTAAAACGTTTTTCCATAGTTGAAATGCTCCGGATTTAGAAAGCACTTTTTAGTAGTGTAATATATATAAGAGTTGGTATGAAGCTGACAAATGAACTGCATTTGAGACCATTGTGGTGATCTTGAGTTAGAAAGAAGGTGGTAAGGTACTTGTTTAGTTTGATAGTGTTGGATGCTGCCTGAGAGTTTTTGTAGATTGATTGGCGTATCATGCAGTTATGAAGAGTCATCGTTGTAGGATTTTCAGCGTCCTTGAGGGAAAGTTCATCCATGTTAGATTGGGGACCTGGTCTGGCCAAAAAAATAATCTTTAAGACAAGGGCCATTTAATAGATATCTGAAAGTTGATAAGAGAAGTTTTCATGTTTGATAGCAATGTTTTGAAAATGAACCATGAAATTTATGGGTGAATAAGTTGGGTAAATTGTGATATTGCTAAGTTGTATGGCAAAGCAATATATGTTGGCCATCTGTGTTGTTTTATAATGAGCATTCAAGAGTTTAAACTTTTCATAAGCCCATTGCTTAATGTTATTGTTGTGAATGCCAGCACTTAGGCAGTCAGAGGAATCAATCAATCAATGAAGTTTTGCTTGGCATTAGAGTTTATTTCTGAAAACTATGGCAAAAGATAGTAATGAGTTGATATCATTTTTTTGGGTGGAGTAATGAGATAATTAACACAATTGCATAATGGCAAGCTAAAAATAGATCCTTGGTCCAATCAGAAAAAGAAAGCATGTGTTAGTTGTTTGATTGAGATACCCAGGATGGATCAATCAATTGAATAACAATTTCTTGATTGGAGTTAGGAATAGGATAATTTGAGGGATTCGCAGTAGGAGGTGTAGCATAAGAACTCGGTTGATGTTGATTAGGAATCTGTAATTGATTTGAGATGATGCCATTGGTGTAGTTTGTTGTTGAACTAGACTGTGAATTTGTTAGAATTCCTAATATTATCATCTGTATTAACCTGCTAGCCCAATGCAGTTAATTAACGTGGTAGATACGGGAATTTACGAATACCAAGTCTTATTCATTATTGGTCTCCTGGATCCAAACGGTATGACAACATACTCAGAACACCCCGTGTCTATATTATTATTGGATGATTAGGAACCGTCTGCATTTATGTCCCGGGTCTTGACCACTTATATCTTACTCTATGGATTAAAACACAGGCCTCTACATTAACGGTAGTAACCATTACTTTAACTGCCATAGATTACTATTATTGTTACTTAATATAGTAACATGTATAGACATAAATGCTTATATCTTTATTCCTATCCTAAATCATACTTCATAATAGTTTTTTAGCAATATCCTAGTTTAGCTATTTACACTCAGTTTATGATTGAAGCTTATATTCACATGACTCTAGTGATACAAGCAATTGATTGATCAGCCAATCAACTTGCAACATATAGATTGTAAATTTGATCCCAATCGATTTTTAATAATATTGATCTGAATCATTTTTAGCTAGACTCCTTACCAACCAACATCTATATAATGCTGTACAGGATACAGTATAAAGGGAGAGAGAGGTGAATAAACGTCTAAGACAACTTAGACATGTAGAAAATACTGAGCACATTATTATTCTTAATATGAGTATTACACATACCTAAGTAGACAAAAAAGATAGCATAAATAGAAGCAACAATATAAATCCCAGTGACATTGTTCTTCCCGTTATGAAACAAAAAAAGAAGAGATCTCTCCTAGCGTTAGCAGCCCCTCTGCAGGGGGGAATCACAGCTCTTGACTACTATAAATCGACTGAGCTCATACCAATAGAAGATTTTTCTTTCAAAGCTCAACTGAATCTCTCAGAAACTCAGCTAATCAAATTGGTTGAGTTAACTAATCAACTGGCATTAAACAGTTCAGCGACTACTGATAAGAAGACAGTAGTATCATACTTGGATTTGCATAAAATCTCAATCAGATCTACAGCATTAAGTGTGTCTAGTAACACAGAGCTAGTCACAACATCGGCCAGTACGTCGACTCTGGTTACATGCAGCCACCCAAATTCTTCTAATAGAATTTCAGCTCAGAGCTGTTGATTTTCATTATGGGCACAGATTATAAAGGTTTCCATTAGTTAGGAAAAATCATTAAGGGTGAGGAGGAATGGTTCACTGAGAGTAGAAGTATTCTCCATTATTGGAATTACTTCAAGAATATCTGAAAGAATAGACTAATCTAAGGGCTGTATTTTGGTTGCTGAGTCAACTGAGTTGGGGTCTCTGTGGAACCTTGGTGGTAAAGACAGAAGTGAGCAATTTAGTCTCTGTTGAATTGATATCTTAGGAACAGTCGATGTCTTAAGAGTATAAGAAGGTAAATCCAGTTGAGTTCTGTTTAAGGGCATAGCAATTGGAAGGTTGTTATGTGATTAGTAGTTAGTACGAGGAGTGCTTCAGATGTAATTACTGTCTTATTGTGGAGTGCTGACCAAAATTTGTTCTACTGGTTTAGAGTAGATACAACAGAGTAGGAAGTTGTTATGAATCAATGCTAAGGGCAGAACAGTTTCTTAAATGTGTTTGGAATTCAATAACCCTATTAAAAGTATGAGATAACTTAATATCATTACCTGCTTCTAATCCTATATTACTGTCTAATTTATCGGTCTGTTTCACCTGGTTGTATGTCTGACTTAAGTAAAATGAAGGTTTGACTAAGTGGAGTCAAACCAAATCTCAATTTTTCTTTTTTTGCTCATGGTGTAGTGTTCTTATTAAATAGATATTAATGATTATCAGTTATCATGTAAAAGCCACGTATTGTGACTTAACCCATCTCAAATACTAGCACAGCTAGCATTTTCTTTAATTTAAGGGTTTTCACTAACAAAATGTTTAATCAAAGATATTCAATGTATCATTGATCAGTATCCATTCCCGATTGGTTCGAGACCACTTTCATTACTATACTATGTTTTCTACATTTTAAACTATGTGCCTAATACACTTACTAAGATAGCGTCCCCATCTTGTTGGGTTATTGAATGTAAAAATTGTATATAATATATATAATGTTTGTGTGGTATAGTGTATGCATTGCTTGAGTACCTGACCATGCAATTATTCCAGTCACTCTAGATGCGCTAGAGTCATAGGAACATTGAGAAGTATTCGATCAAATTGTCTTATTAGAAATCCTAGATTGCAATTTCCGATCAGAAATTCCTGTCATAACACGTACTTTTTTCGCAGCCTTAGGGCAGTTTTTTGGAAAGCTGTATAAATCCTTGAATAATAATAAAATAAAATTATGTACAATCTAACATTGGGTATTGCCACCTGCTGTGACGAAATTGATTCATCCCAAGAGAAGCCGTACTGAGTTTGTTGAAATGCTAAAATACAGAGTAAACATAATATACCCCATCTTTATCTTAAGCCATTACTCAACAATAATACATGTCATGTGGCAGACTATAGTGTTAACCAAAATAGAAGCCCTGCCTCAACCACACAGTGTTTAATTTATACTATTCCAAACACGTGATGCGGTGAAACTGAATTTAGATCAAACTGTATACTTAATATAATATGGTATACAGAAATTAAGTTCAATCTGGATCATGGCTATATAAGTTTAATAGTGTCATATATTAGGTTTATCATATAGGGAAGACTGCATAATTATTGGGCTCCTTATAAGATCTTGACTGTACTGGTTTGATTACGTGACTTCAATCTAACTTTAGTGGCTTACGTGTTTGCTTTGTGTAAGTCAATAAAATACATAAAACTACTGACGCCGGACATCAGCAAGAGTTTTCGGTTCTCTTCTAAATTCTATATTGTTTGTTGAAAGCAATTAGGATTGCTACTCTCACTGATTAGAGAGGTGGAGTTATTTAAAAAACTATAAACGATAGCTGACATAGATACTCTCTCTGTTATTGTCCATGTTAGTTAAATAGTACTTAGTATTAATTAATGGCAGACAAATAAATAAAACATATTTTATATTATATTGGCACACCTCTTGTATGAGAGATGTCCCATCATTGCCATTGTTATATCACAACTGCATATTGACACAAATAGAGAATGAAAGTGAGCTATGTTTATAGTAGATATATTAAGAAAATGGTCTTATTTAACTACTTATGTGAATTGGTAAATGTGCTTGTTAGCATTTCATTTTACACCAAGCAACTCTATTCAATAGATTGCAATATGAAACTACGAAATAGTGGAGATAAATAATTATCGGAGTGAAACACAAATAAACCGACCTATCCGTATAATGGTTAGATATATTGAGATACAAGTTCAGTGTGAAATTTGAAGAATGATAGTCACTATTTGAAACCATACCATCCCAAAGACTGTTTTTAAGAACTAAAGTGTTAATCAAAGTAACGAGTAGTAATATCTAAGTGGAAATACATTTTTAATGGTTTAATACTAAGAAATTAGCTGAAGTTAGCTTACACTACGGGAAGGTAAATTGAATAAATACTATTTTAAGCCATTCTATTTCAATTTAGCGTCATTAACCTAAGATTATATGAATAATAAATACTTAGAATGAAGCGCAAATACGTTGCTTTTACAGTAATTGTACATCAATACTTGATGGCGAATGTAATGATCACAAGTTGATGTCATATTATACGACGATGATGCAATAGAAGACCAGTGGTGATCTAAAAAAGTACGGCTATACTTAAACTAATTGGTGAATGTGATGCCGATTTGATGTTGTACTATGATAAACTAATGTCATCATATTAACCCACAATGATTCGATAAATGTACAGTGATATTTTTAAATATATCTATCGAGAACAAAACATAAAGTTAACTACATTAATTATGATTAAATACTTAGAGATTAATATAGGTAAGCACAATCACTTATGGAATGGAATTATTTTGGGTAAATATGATATAAATTTAGTATAGCATATATTAGGGTAGGGTGTTGCACAATGGTTATCACATCCAACATCCCACAATGGGGCTCATCTTAATATCTTAAATTTAGCCACACCGCATGATTGGCTTAGGTAAGTATTATTTGATATCATACTAAACTATATTGGTATCATAATAGCCTACAGTGATTCGGTAAGTAACCAGCGATAATACAATCGCTGGTGAATAGCATATAGAACAAAAAATACAAACAAAGCAAGCCAGTTTTGTAATGGCTAAGAATTGTAAATTTCAACAAATAGACAAAGCCAGTCCAAACGGCGGAATAGCTGAATCATTATTACTTGTTGCCATGCTACAAGAACAAAGTGTGACTAAAGCAAGCCATTTTTTGTATATGACTAAACAGTTCAAATATTAAGAAAATTGGCAAGGCTGGCTCGTATTGCGAGATGGTTTATGTAACAAATCATGATTTCGTGTCATACTATACTAAATTACTTTTATTGTAGTGTATGATAATTTTATAAGTGACTAGTGATATATATATATAGAAGAACATGTAAATAAAACGAGCTATGTGTATAACGGCTGGATATATTGGAGTTTTGAGAATATTTAGCTCACTCTGACGGATAAATGGTTCCATCATACTGGACCACGCCGATTCGATGTAGGATAAATAATGATGACTAAAAGATTTACATCTAGAGTTAGAGTTCCAATGCTTGGATCTGTTAAAACTCGAATCATGTTCAACATCTACTAGTGATTCACTAAGTGATCGTCATTGGTAAACTGTATGTTAAATGGGTAAGCAGTCTGGGATAGTTCCAGTGACTTGTGCACAGGCTTCGGGGTCGCCAATTGGATGTTGTATAATAGGACCATATATAGAAAATATATCATGATATGTTTAACAAATAATAAACGAATGCAAAATTTTGTGTCACGAACGTATTCGTATTTTCCCATAACGGTATTGTATATGCATACAGGCATGCGAGGTTGCCGCGTATTCCCAAGTGTGCTGGGGCGTTTATTAGTTGTTTCCGTTCCCTTTTATTCTTTTTCTACCTTTGTTTATCGCACGTATCAATCGTAGCTGTTCCTCTTTGTAAATGGACCGACTGTAAAGATTATTTATTGGCAAATCAATTTACCTGGTTAAAAACGTTATTCAATCCACTAATATTGGACCAATCATTTCATGATCTGCTTGTTATATTAAGTGTATCTTAAATGTTCCTGCTCGCTGTGGCATCTGGCGGTCCGGTGGCTGGTGACTGAGGTAATATGTGAGATTTGCCCAGTTGTGTTTTACAAATCTAGGCCGAGCTACGTGTTCATTCGGAATAAGCAAACAATCTTGCAATATATGGTGAATTAGGTTAGCAATATTTATAATGAGGGGATATGAAGAGCTCTTCCTGTGAATAACGAATATGACGGTTATATTTGTATGCTACATTATCCCAAATAGCTGTTATTATATCACAATGATTCGATATGGAAGAATTGATGATATATATATATGGGTGTAGATATTTTTTTTCTTCAGATTATACGTGTAATAGTAATTGTTACTGATATTAAATGATTATCGTTATATAAAGAAATGTCCAAATGAGATAAACATTATTTTTTCTAGTATATCTATGTAGTAGGTGAAAACTATAGTATAATACTATATATGTAAATATGTAGATAAGTGCACATGGGGTTTTTGTGTACACACATTTTACATCTTGGGTGGTGAATATAATGTGAAATTTAAGTGGTCCTGGGTTGCTCAACATGTGAAAGAATAGCAATGCAATAATAAATAATGAATGTCACACTATTCCAACTTACTACTACGTAGTGCCACAGCGATTCTTTAATAGCAAGCGATTATATAAATATCTATATTTATATATAATAATAATAATAATACTAATAACTTGTAAATAAAACAGGTTAATATTCTCGGAGGTAGAGATTTAGTCCCCCTGTAGATGACGAATGCGATCGTCATTATTTGATGTCATAATATTCTCAAATGCTGTTATGTTTTATCACGCCTATTCGAAGGTTAAAAATCACTGATAAAATAGTAACTCACAGATCTTTGGGAACTAGATCAGGAAATAAAGGAATTAGCGTAACCATGAATGATGACGTCAATTGAAATATTAAAAATGATTCTCTGGCAACCTAAATGATAAAATATTCTAAACAAAACCAAAAAAAAGAAATCTAAAAAACAATTTTTTCTTTAATAAATACATATTTTAATATATTTATTAATGAGAACAGCTTTTTTTGTGCATCGTGAGCATTATCCGCTAGGTATTTATATTAGTTTGCTTTCGTTGTCTACCCAAACCAATCAAATTCACGTATATGATTTTTTTTTACTATATAAGCCCAAGACTTGCTATCAATATGCCAGTACTCACAGTTTATAAGCTGTTTTATTTTATTAAGTTAGCAACTTTTTAAGGTCTACATATATAAAAGTCCATCAAAATGAGCGGTATTGTAATGGATTCCAAGAACTCTCCTATTGCTCTCAAGAGCTTTGAGACAGGTACTACCCTTATCGCCTCTGTTAATTTCGCTGAGGGCGTCGATGTCGCTGTTGTTTCTGGTATGAGAATCTTGGACATACCCACTATGCACACCATTCAAGTTGATACCGATAAACACCTCGATCTTGGTGAGGATTTTGTCAAGTTCATGGACCATTCTTGTGAACCCAACTGCACCCTTATTATCAAGCAGTCCCAGGATGTGTCTACCGGCTTTATCCTTCATATGCGTACATTGCGTCCTATTGCCAAAGGCGAGCGATTCTCGTTTAACTACAACTCTACCGAATGGGACATGACTTCTCCCTTTGACTGCATTTGCGGAACTCCTAAATGTGTGCAGAGAGTTAAAGGCTACAAACATCTTCCCAATGAAGTGAAGGAGTACCTCACACCCATCACATCCCCTGTAATTGTGGCTATTCATAAGCGTCAGGTGGCTGTTTAAACATTTTTTTGTCACCTTTTATTTTTGTCGTGTCTATTATCTATCGGGCCATTCATTATCAAGTGTACATCTTAGGTATCGTATAGATAATATGGTTGACAAAGATAGGTTTGGATGAATCAACCTGGAAACGTTTGGTGCGAGGTGATATTTAGACAATTATTGCTCCATCGGGGATAGCTTATAAATATTAACATTGAAGACGATAAATAACTGCTGCCGATGTATATATATATATATATATATATATATATGCGCTTTTAATACCGTAATTTTCCTGACCCGTTCGTGTCATAATAAATGATAGCAGTCTTATTTTTGTTTTGTAATGCTGATGCTTGTATTCACTTTCACTCATATGTATGAGGCAAAATTCAAAGAGTAAAACAATTATTTTCAATTTGCTCCAATTTTTATGCATAGCACCAAGTCATACAGATACACAACTTGAATGTTATGTTTTTGGCATTGCATATTAGCCTCTACTAAAGTAGTTGAATAATTAGGGTAGGCTAAGAAGTCAATTCATTCCAGTATACTAGTTTTCTGGCAACAATGTCTTGACTATGTAATGCGCCTATGTATTGTCAACCCATTTCTAATTCTTAAAGTTAAGCCCAACTATGATTTAGTTTATGATTTTTAATTGTAATAATTTGCTACTGCTCTTATCTTCCTATTCAGTGCTATAGCAGCTATGCTTATTATTGATTTATTTTATGTATAACCAGGCTTTTTGCAACGTTATTTTTTTATTGAGGACTTAAGGTCTGCTTAAATTCTTTAGGGTTAGGGTCAATATCCAACTTTTACTGCAGATGGTGTATGTGAGCGTGCACGATCAAATAAAATACCAATCTATATCACATGGCTCTCTCTATCCTAAGATATTTCATTTTATATTTTTGTATTGGATTTGTATCATTTATACATGTTAGGTAAATATGGCAATCTAGATCTTACAAAATACATATTTCTAATATTTCTTCGTATCTTGCCAACTTTAACTATTAGATCAGCGACATTCTTTCAAGTAATGATCATTTCTTACTGATCGACCTGTTGAAACTCAACATTTTTCTACCCACATATTTGCGACAATAATATACATACATAATTACAAGATGATTCGTTTCACATTCACCACAGTTAAAAAAAAAGTCTTTTCAGTGTTAGTATCTTATTATTATTATCACATCATCAATTCTATTTCTCATTCGTCTTTCTAGCTTTTAGCAGGTTTTGAAACCTCTTCAGACCCCGGTATTAACCTAGAATCAGTCGAATAGTTCAATAATTAATGGACCCCAAATGTTGTATATTGTTGGGAATAATAAGTAGAGACACGAGCGTTCCAGTGACATATTCGTTTAGGAAAGAGAATATTAAATTAAGGAGGGTTTTAACGTGTCCCTTTGCATACACAAAGTACAAATGTGCTAAAACATATTTATTATTATTAAAAAAAGGCTGCAAGAATTGTCTTAGGCAGGATGCCTAAGCAATGTGTTATCTGGACTCAGAACATATGATCTGAAAGGGCTTATTATATAGTTGCAGGATATTTACCATTGGCTGGTTCAATTTTGATAGATCATTCTGAATTGCCGTTTAACGCCAACAGAATGTACTAGCTATTTTCCCAGGCTACATATGTAATAAAAATTGCTAATAATATTTAATGCTTATAGTTATGTAAAGAAAAACCTAAATTAATTAAATATTCCTGTTCTAATATATATGCTATATCATTCTCTCTTGTATTGACATTTCATGTCTATAGTGTAGTTCTGTGTTTGGGATTTTCTCATAATCATATTGTCGGACTACATTTTCTTGTCGTAACGTGGTTCCAAAGAGATTAAATCCTTTGAACTTGTCAATCCAAATGTATCATAAGATATGGAGTCAAGATTGAAATCTGGCAGAAGGGGGGGCTCATGAGGTAAATCGGTTTAGTTGGATGGAAGTGTCACTCTAATTTTCTTGTCAATTCTCACGGACTGGGCATAGGTGATGGGAATAAGTAATAGTATACACCTTGGTAAAATGTTGCCTTTGGAATAATTTGACATTTTGGTTCAAATCATACCTTGATAGTAAAAAGCAAATATTTTTTATGTGTTTTAAGCAGCATTTGTTTGTGTTGGGACTTTCTGGTCCTTGATAGAGTTGAGATTTGGTTATATATTTGCAGTCAAAGTGACTGGCCAGCAGTTTACTCAATCTAGTCCTAACAACTAAGCTACGTATTGGACTTTAAACCTATTCCCACTCTGTAAGAGGATGTTCCTATGTAATATTGGCGCCTCATACTATTGGAAATGTGATTAGTATCTGTTGTACTGAGTTTTATCAGGTAGTCGTCGTCAGGTGAAGGGGAGGCAAGAGTTCTAGTTAGCTGCTCTTGAGTCTCCCTCTGTTAATCAATGAATATAGAAGCTTTTAGATTCTCACTTGGCAATGTATTTTATATGTAATAACTGTAGTCTAATTATGACTGTGACTTAACTAGTTGACCTTCTAGTAAAGTCTCTGGATTAGTTACTTCAATTTCTTGGACAACAATAGACATAATGTGAAACAAAACATAAAGCAATAATTGAACAGTAAATATTGACGACTGACAATATTATTTTTTATTAATTGTTTTTGTTCCTTTTATACACTTTCCGATCTTTATTGTGCATGTCAATTGCGGTGAATACCTGCATAAGTATATTCACTGTCGTAAATGGAACTGATAGTAAAGATTAATATTGGCTAATCCAACTCACAATAGGCTACAGAGACCCACTAGAATTGTCCGATCTTACCACAATACTTAAATACTATTGTGTTCTTATTTAGATGGCAAATTGACCCATTTCCTCATTGACGTAAAAGTGTTCATAAACCGCATATTATGTATTAACAAAAATCAATCTACTTACAATAGAATGGCATTCGATTAACTAAAATAAGACTGATCATTGATGCGCTCGTATGAACGTTTTCCCAGGCGCGATCCAGCATCATAAAGGAGTAAAATGTAACAAATTTTTTTTTGAACGCGTTCGTTCCAATACTTACTATATTATTTCACCCGAGTTTTACTTATGTGCCATTATGGGATTTGACTGATGCATACAGAGCATTGGTTCTTACGCACTTAACTAAAAACTAATTTGGATTCCTTAAATCTATTATTGTTTAACACGCATTAAAATGAAATACTAGGATAAACTTTAGAAAAATCAATACGAGTGTCTATATATAAGTAATAGGATTTTAACCACAATAAAAGTTCAATAAAAGGTGTCACACTACTAAAGTAATGAGCTTTATGTAAGGCCATTACTATTAATTAATTGAACCTGTACTCTAAGTAGTGCAACGTTTCTAACTTACGCATATTCTGTATTCACACATAATACCTATATAAACCTTAAAACGTATGTTTATACTAGTGTATATGACAACATTTCTTACTATCTATCCAAAAGGGAGGAAATGATATTGAAGCATTAATACTTTTTATTTATTTATAATTTAATTAAAGTGCAAGATCTTTCATTAAAGATTATTTGTTACCCGTGAGTGACACCTTTTTAGGAATTAATAATAACCCACAGCATAGCATGATTTCATAAAATACAATAGATAGTGTAATCATTACTACTTATCAGCAGGTTTATAGGTGATATATCTGGGTCAAACTGAACACTATTTCACCAACACATTCGAACAACCCGCACAAATCATAAGGCATGATGAAGATAATTTGCATATCTAGCGGGTACCTATGCATGCTTTCTAGTGGCAATATAGGTTCAGGTAGTGTTTACATAGACCTGCCATCATTGTAACCCACAACAAATCCCAGTCATATCCAACTCTGAGATATACAATCAATTGTAAATCTACTATACCCTTAAATAGTTGATAGGCTGTGGATATTTTTTAAATGACCTTTATGGTACATTTTATGCGTGTCTATTGCTGTATCTATAGTTGATCCTAGTTTGGCGGGATAAAGTTTAGAACACATTAGCAAGTTTTGGACTACATATGCAATAGAAAGTGCCACTAATATTAAGTAAATTTCTAAAGTAAATAAATATTTCTGTTTAACAGCATATTTAGCCATAACCCATAGATTGTTTAGCATGACTAAAGGCTGAACATCCTCAGCATAAAGATTCGATGCCTTTTATTTTCTGGTTGTTTTCCATTTTGTATTTTATCTATCAGAGGGTCATATACTATTGATGTATACCCCCAACACATTTTTATTGCAACTAAAGTATCAAGTATATGCAAATACCCCTCCGACAAATATACATATATACATGATAATATCTTCATTTCACCAACTCGTATTCCTCACAGCTCTTGATCTTATTAAGCCATAAAGCTCAGAAAACATGTGCAGTAACAAAACCATAGCCATCGTACTGGACAAGTCATCATCATTCAAAATTCTTCTTCACATCATTAGGAAGCAGCAAAAAATTACCATACAGTGTGGCTGCCAAAGCAGGTAGCAAGATATCATCTTCATACAGCTTCTTAATTCTAGGATATGCCATAATATTCTCAGGAAGTTCCTTTTTCCAAATTTGACAAAAGCCAACTATGAGCCAGCAAAAGACATCTTGGAAGTCACGTAACTCAATTACGGACCCCTTCAAACCGTATAGGTGGCAATGCAAAGCTCCCGATTGCATTAGCTGTATAGCTACAGCTGTCATGTTGATACAGGCCAAGGCAAAGGGATAACCGTGTTTAGGATGCTTGGAAAAATTGAAGTGAGAGAGGGCAATGGTAGAATGCTTTTCTAGGAAATATAGCATATTATACAAGCTTAACATTCCTGTAGATCTGTATTCACAATTTAACGTTGGGTTAGTGAGTGAATTAAAATCAAGTAACTCACTATTAGATTAATAGGTTACTGCATGCGTCATACTACGTATATGTTGGTATAATAAAGTCAACTTGAGTGTCATATTAACCAAAACACAGTTATTGGCACACAGTATCAGTCAAAACTTAGTGGAAGGCCACAAGTATATACACGCACTATTTCTTTCAGTATGCAAGACACCTGTTACCTCCTTCCAGGTTTCTTCATTTAAAACAAAACATAATCCCACCTTCAAAAACATTGATTGGAGGTGACGCAAATTATAGTCAGGTGAAATTGAAAAAGAATGAAACAAAAATGAACTACAAAAAAAAAAAAAAAAA
>NAOQ01000180.1:0-19993 GCA_002751075.1 Ichthyophonus hoferi | reverse complement strand
ACAAAAAAAAAAAAAAAAAAAAAAAAAAAGAAAAAAGACAAAGTAAGAGAGGGATGGGTACACGAGAACTGTACTTATATATATATGTGTGTCTGTGTGGGTGAACGACTTAATTGAAATTAAGATAAACAAGAAACGATGAAAGGTATCAATTATGACTCCCTAAAGATAGAGGTATACCCAAAAGAAAAACATACATATTGTGAGGGTGTTAACAGTAGGGAGCTCATCCAAACCCATCTTATGGTAATAAATATGCTTATAAACAGATGAAGTAGCGTATATGAAAAACAACAACATAGATGAAAATGAAAAAAAGATATAATACCTATAAATCAGATACATTCGGCTGTATGCGTATATGATGAATAAATGTGAATAGAAGTATGAGCATCCGTATGAGTGTAAAGGTGAGAAAAAGTAAGAGGAAGCAAACTAACATAGCTTAACATACCCATCATGATACATACTGAAAGTGTATCATTCAGGGTTATAATAGGATATTTCATACGCACATAATATATATACACGTGTGTCTAAGCATAACAACCTACCTAAAATCAGTAGCAGGATCTACTCCCTGGAACCCTAATGTGCTCCAATGTTTTCCCACACGACCTGGAAATGGTTCATCTGGCATCATGGTTGTCCACAGCCGTTCCAATGTATCTTCGTGTACAGGATTGGTACTATCGTATTGCATATTTTTCCATTGTTCAACACATCTACATAGCATGGCTATTTGATACCTGTAATCAGGAAATAATGTTAGAAAAACCTTGGCAAAATTGACAAATTCAATGTGTTTGTGACAAATTGAACAGGGGTTTTACACAAGACAATCATTATCACCTCTATATATCCACCTCCCTCCTTTCAACCATTTATATTGTCTTATTGGCTCTCTTCTTTTCATTTTATAAAACCTTTTCAACCTGTAACGGAGTATATAACAACACATGCCAAGCTGTTATTTAGTCTACATACGGAATAACAAATATTATAAGTATAAAGGTGCGAGAGTAAAAATAATGCTCTACACTGGAGACAAGTATCATAGCCAAATAAAGGATAATCAATAAAGAAGAACAAACCAATTTCCCATTAACATGTGTAGACAGTATACCTTTTCTCCAGACAACGTGTTAGATTAGCTATTACAACATCATTGGTAGTCTTTAACTTTTTGATGCTTATAATATCCTGAATAGCCTGCACCGGTCTAAATTCAACATCATTGGATAGTTTTATATAGAGGTGGTGTAGTTGATGAGATCTTCGTAGCGACCACTCTACTTCCCAAAATACTTCAGGGGAGAGAACAACACCCTCACAGAGCCTCTGCAGTTCACATTTTCTTACCACAACATGGACAATGTATTTTAAATACCTCCGCCAAGCGCCTTCTCGCTCATCTTTATCACTTTTTCTTACAACAGTTGCTCCCAACATGGGAGTATAAAAAGTAGACGGGTTAGGCGGTGGAGCTACAAGTTTAGTTATAATGTACGCAACTGCTGGCAGGAACAGTGCAGTAGCTAACCCAATGATAGTAACCACCACCATGTTAAATAAAAAGCGGCCGTTTGAGGCTGAAATTTTTTTTTTAAAAAAGGGGTTTTAATATAAACAACGCAAACTACTATTCTAGAATGTTTTGGTGGCCTCTTTCACGTCATAAATAGAAGTAAACGGAAACAATAGGCATAATAATGCAGACACCTTTTTTTTTCTCTCCAAACAGATATAACAATTTCGTTTTTCCAAAATCAAATGCAAATATGTAATAGTTTACATAGAGAGACGTAGAAGTTAAGCCATTAACCACAGAGCACCTTATATACAGCATTAATAACCAAATAGACTAAACAAATCAGCACGAATGATTTATAATGTATAAATAAATTGCGAACAGAGCCACAATTAAAATTTGTATGATTTAGTTATATATAATGCCATAATATATTATATATACCCAAGTTACGTATCACGGTATAGAGTGAGGGTGCAGTGCTTAACATTTGAAAAAACAAAATGAAGCCAACTAGTGGAATAACTGTAACTAGTCCTAGAGCAACAACATTTTCCTAGGGACTTGAGAAACATACTTGGTCCATTTTAGACTAGATGAGCTTCATTTATTTTACTAATCGGAGCAATTAATCTAAACAATCGACGATTGGCTTGAAAATATTTCTAGGACATTATTTGGCACTTTTTAAACTATAAATGACTAGTTCAGTTGCAGTTAGGGCAGAACCTTCTTTCTTTTGACTTTTACGACGTAGGTGGCTTATGTTCTTCTATATCAGCTAAGCTTTTTACAATATTTGAAAGAGAAACAATAGCGATTAATCACAGATTGAGATTAATTGGAGCGATCGATCTAAGTGATCGGCGACTAGCTTGAAAATATATTTTAATACAAGGTTTGAAATTCTTCCTTCAGTTATAAATAGAGTTACCATCAGCAAATACAACTTAGTTGCGTAGTCTTATAGTTATATATGGCCATATTATAGAAACACTAAGGAATAATAAATCAATATCAAGGGTTAACGTTAAAACGGTTCTTAAAATTTGGATTTTTCTATTTCGCATCAGGTAACAGCGTATAATTCAATACTACACTGATTTTGTTAGATCAATCCAAGATTTATGACATAGATATGATAGTTATATTTTTCTTACGTAAAATCCAGATAAGGAACATTTCATTTTTGTTTGTAAACTCTTAGTTATCAAATACATGGGATGCTTCTTTATATTTAAGCAGACAAATTAAATACTAAGCTGTTTAAATTCTATGTAGTAAGCTGCTAGTATAGTCAAAATTAAATTGGGCACCTGAACCAGTGTTATTCTTGTGCACCTTAGTTCCTCCTTTAACTATACCTAGCTAGAGATAATGTTTCAGAAATATAGGGGGAATTTGAGTAGACAACATTTATAATTTTGTTTTATGACTATTAAGCCCCCACATTTGGTATTTCATACTAAAAGTGTTATTCCTACAAGATGTTAATAGGTTTAATTTGAAAACTCCGCAATAAATTTTTTATATGGTACTACAGTAGGCTTCCTCCATAATTACTAACCGATGACGCTATACATAGCGTTTACTTACCAAAATGGGTCTCTATATAAGATCAGAACATACTTAAATAAACCAAGAGCCTATAATAAACACACAAGGCCGAGTTCCATTTCGTCTCCAGGACCTACTTAGTGGTATGCAATGTCTTAGGCTATGATTGACTTGGTGTCATGATTCCAACATGGAGTATATTATGAATATATAAAACAGTACTCTTTTTATTGCGAAAAGGTGCAAAGCATGTACATATATAGCAACTTTATTTCTAATGTGTCTAAAAGCAAAAAATTCAACCAACCTCCCCCCCTTAATTGCTAATATATATATAGAGAGAGAGAGTCAGGTCACGATTAAAAGCAGTATGGAAAGTATTTGTCAAATATAGCTACATGAACAACATACCTCTTATTTTTATCTATTCCATCATTTCAAGCCAAGGCACGAAGGAAAACATTCTTTCGGATTGGTAAGTATGCTGAACAAATATCTTTATTAAATTATAGCGAATCGAATCATATATTTACTGAAAAATATAGGCTGGAATTTAGTCGCAGATCAGATAAGTAAGCCTTCTTAATCCAATTTGTTTTTTTAAAAACAAATTATCTGTTAGATTTCGGTATGGTTTTATTCCCAATTACCGAAATTCTTACATCCTAAAAATTTAAGATCATGTTTTGGTAGACCAAAATTACACCAATTCACAAATGTTTTACTATATATCACAATATTATTACTATATATAGAAATATATATGAAAAAGAAGGAAAAGACAACCGTGGATGACTAATTTATATACAACAACAGCAATGAAAATTCGTTTTGATCATAGCCTAATCTGTAGCCAATAAACACGTGATATAGCCCCATGACCGTTACCCTTTCCCATTAATGCTAACATATTTCTTCTCAGGCTAATAGATGTGATTGAAAGATAATTAAGGCTTTGACCATGCGCCCCGCTTTTTAAACAGTATATAATTAAGATAAATATTTAAAATAATAATTAACTATAATGCGTGTAATAAGCGTGTTATACATATTACACTATTCTATTTATTATATAGTATATATTTTTTAGGCGTCAGGGGTATGTGACCTAAACTACGTTGTCGTTTTATGAGTGCTACCGGACGGCAAGAATCGTTGATATTGTAACCAGTTTCTTCGTAAAGTAATGAATTAATTTGTTTGTTAAAATTTTAAATATTTAGTTTTATTTATAAACCAATTAAAGTATATATTTAGAGATGGGCAAATATTTTCCAAATAAATGCAAACATTACATGTTCATTATCACAAAATATTATATAAACAATCAATAATAATAAAATAAATAAAAAACAATTATAAAAATATTTTAAAACATAAAAAAATTACTTGTATATAACAAAAAATTTAATTTTAATTTTTAAAAACAACATATATAAAGACACTAATAAAAAAATAACAAGAAAGTTTACCTATGTCTAAAAAGTTTCAACGTTTACAGCCATCCGAGTGTAAAAAAGTAAGATAGCTTACTAGTTGGCAACAGTGATCTCGCGCGCACGCAAGTTCGTAATTGTAAATTTTACTATTATTAAATATATATTAGATATAATATAACGGTCGCAACCAACCCGTTTACGTTTTGCTATACAACTATTTATTGCTCATTATATTATAACCCACCGCACCAGGTAGGTCACTCAATATATATTTCTTACCGCTTCCAAGTAGTGCGCGACGCTGTCGCAGGGACGCATGTTTCCTTTTAGTTTTTTTTTATGAATGAAGTTTTGAGTTAGGTTATTTATGATGTTAACATTAAATATATGCGAATGCGCAAGGCGGCTGTTCTATGAACAATGTTTTATTTATTGAGAACGTATAGGTGCGGACGCACTTTCTGTACCTGTATCGTCTCTCTTTATTTTCATGAAAAAGCTTTTTTAAATTAACTTAGGTTTTACATTTCCAATCTTTCATACATTTTTCATATGCGCATCCATTTTCTATTTATTGTTAAGATAACTCACACTATAGGATATACACAGCTTTGTCCTTTGGTAGCGAGAGCCCGTTGTAGTATCTGCAGAAAGTTCTATGATAGATTAGTAGAGAGACTGCTGTTTACAGGATATATTTTATTTATTTATGTAAACTAATATTCTTGCATTGACATCTCCATAGATTACTTCTGCACAAACAATACACAATTTACATATTTAGTCTTCTCTGTTGCCATGACAGAGGTGTGCGCTTTACCTAGATACAGTGCACTACATTTTCTGCCAGGTGAGCCTGATGGGTGTTCAGTTATATATATATTTCTTTTTTCTTTCATAAAATTGATGTGAGAGAGGGAACAGATGTATATAACAGTCTTCAATCTACAGCATACTACTATCATTTTTGGATGCCTTTAACTGAAATTCATATACGTATATAATGGGCAACATACCATTTAAATATACTTGTACATGTTACTATATAACAACTGGTATCCCTCATCTCCCAATGTGTATGGTACATTCTATTCTTTCATAATTTATTTATTACTGTCGCGTCTTCATCCTCAGTCTTGTATAGATATTCACACGTCGACTTCAACAGAATTGGAAATGACAGGTCCTCGCCCTCCCCAATCTGGGGTCAACGATACACCCTTATTAAAATTGAGCGTTTCTTTATTGGACACATACAAGAGGATCAATGAGGTTAGAAGCTGGCTCTAGTGTGTTCCTACAACACCCATATATATATATGTATTTCAGACCGACTTACAATCCTATGTGCAAACATACTTACTTCCAATATACATACACCTAGACTTCTACAAATCCCAAGCATACATACATAATAATAGCTTCATATACTCTTGTCTCTCTTTTACCTCTCTTGATCCAGGAAAGCAATCATATTTCTTTCCGTCAAATCACTTCCTATTACGTCTTATTTTCTATTCTCACACATTGTACTGTATACTCTTTTATGCGGCATACAACCTGCCTTATACGATTATATTGTATCCGTTTATAGTTATATTATTGTGTTTTCTCTAAACCCAACACAGCACGGTAAACAGGGCCATACTTACATATCAATCAATGCACATCTATATTCTTGTCTGAATGTAGTAATCCATTTCTCATTTCTCTTGGAATAACACCACATTTTCATTTTTCAGTTGTATTATTCCAACCACAAAAGGAAAGTAGCAGACCGTGTCAATAAAGTTGAAATTGAACGCGAAGAAGAACAGGTATGTATATTTATGTAGTATATTATATTCATATTGTTCAACCTTTTACACTTTTACTCATATTTTGTTTATATATATGTGGATGGTCGGGCTTTGTATTCTTTTTATCATAATGTGTACGTGTGTGTATATGTGTCAAGTTAAAGTGTTTAAGATCATGCCAAATGTTTTGTGCTGTTCATGCATAGGTACATTGACCTATCTCTTTCATATATATATACATAAATGATATGCTAATTTCTAGACATTAACAACAATATCATGGTATAAGTTGCTATCTGAAATTGTATTACAGTATGTTACATTTATATGATGTGATTTAGTGATTTATATTGAAGTAGTAAGTGTTATTTACTGCCTTACAAGCAGGCATATCGCTTGATTTTCCATAATACAATAGATATAATTCTATTGAAAGAAAATAGAAAAATAAGGTTATCACTACAACTCCAATAATACCTTAAGAACATTTGAATCTTTTTATATGAGAATCTTTAACAATATTTGCTCTTGGAAAATTTGTCCTCGTTAGTGTTATTTTATTATTAAGTAACAAGAAAAAGAAAGCATGTAAAGCCATAATAACTTTTCAGTAATATATATATGCTTCTTGTAGTTCAGGGTGACATCCGCATGCATAATTTAGACAGAATTGGTTTGTAACGCGTAAGAGAATATGGTCATTATCGGAGCCAGCTGTATCTTTGATATTCGTCTCTTCCCTTTCCCCGTTCCATATAACCTTATCTACAAATATATTTAAGAGATCAAAAGAACTATTATATAATGTGATGGTTCTGTACACCTATTAGTATGACCTGAACACAGTACAGTTACTATTTAGACAGTAGATATGTATGACCCAAGCTTATTAGGTTAGCAAGATATAGTATAGTATTGCATTATTTTCCTTACATTTCATTGTTTCCTAGCTCATATATTTTTTATTATTTAAAGAACAGAGCCTCAATAATCAGCCATCATTGGTTTTAATGGCCAATCATTATTTATATTGAATGGTTAGTATATATGAAGTCAAGTCAGCATTGTCCTTTTAAATGGAGTTAGGTTAAGACCATTTGTATACCTCAGATGTTAATACTTATAGAATGAAATTCATACAAAACTATAGCTATAACTTGGCATCAATAGGACTAAAAAGTGTTATTTACCAAAATCAAACTCAGTAAACCCCGCAACACCCCACAACACCCCACCACGCCTTCCAATTATCCGAATTTCTTGAAGACAATACAATTCTGGCCCTGCTAACCCTTTCCTTCCCCTTTTCCATTTCTCTCATTAACAGGATGGTCGAACCAGTGGCCCCCATGATGATGAGAATCAAGACTACATTGTTAAGATTGGGGAGATATGGATGGATCGATACACTATACTAGCACCCCTGGGCAAGGTAACATCCCGTGTTGGCTTGTATGTGTCATTGCCACCTTTATTTATTTCTCTCCTTGTTGCTTAATCCTACTATTATATCTATATTTATATGTACAGCGATCATTCATGGTACTGGTCTGGTCATTATTAATCTTATCCATTATAAAGCTATTTTTATTCTGATCAAATATGTTAGAGTACATTTTTGTTATGTGTTGCGTTGTGTCTATCTAACCAAAGTCTACCCTATTGTATCCATCTATCTGTATATATATTGCACCCACCCCAGGGATCCTTTGGTCAAGTGGTTAAGGCATATAACCGCGAAGAAGAGAAATGTGTTGCCATTAAAATCATCAAGAATAGAAAACTTTTTCACAAACAGGCCTTGAATGAAATCCGTATATTAGAGACAGTAGCCCAAGGGGACCCTAACGAGACCTCATCATGTGGTAAGCCTTGACTGTTTATTCTCTTTCCCTCTTCTTTTTCCTCTTCCGCTTCCTCTTCCTCCCATTGATCTCCTCTCTTATTGCTAAATCATTGCTCTTTTTATTATTATTACACATCCTTCCGTCTGGCCATTAGTCACTTCCTGTTCCTTTCTCTATCCTATCTCTATCTATGCTCCAATTAAATTCTGTCAATTGTTGTCTTTACTCTCCCCTTTTTTCTTTTCTTTTCTTCATCTTCTTCCTTTTCACCACCCTAACCTATCATCCATCCACATCAGTCCGTCTACTAAATCATTTTGAGTTCCGTGGCCATCTATGCCTCGTCTTTGAAAAGATGTCCTCTAATCTCTACGAACTTCTACGACGCAACCATTTCAAAGGCCTATCTATTCCTCTTATTCGCTCTATCGCCTCACAACTTATAGCGGGTCTAACGTATCTTGGTTCTCCAGGTATGTATATCTGTATGTGTATATATACGTATTATATACTTCTTAATTGTTTGCACAATTAATTGGGCTAAATTGTCACTTTACACTCACCCACTCAGTTATATATTTGCTTACGCCTGTGTCTATCTACACGTACACCTAATACTCGACTATATCGATGCACCATGCTTCTATATATATGTATCTGTGCATGCACAATGTCTACATGACTGCTCTCTCTATCAAACGGCGTGTTGATGCCATATCATGTTATACAGCAATAATAATCGATAGTACCTAGGCGGTATATATATATATATGTTACACTATATTAATATATTAATAGTTTTCACTCTGCTTATGTTTCGACTATATAGAGTATACCCGTGATGTGCTACGATGAAACACTACCTTTGCTTGAACTGATTATTATGATGCATATTTTGTTTTGCTTTATGTTGTAATTATCATATACAATATATGCTCTGGCCGTGATATAATGTTTAGTGATCTTAAACATATAACCAAAATAGAATTTTCACGAAGTCCACTTTCCATCCGTAAGAAACCAGGGACAACATTATAGTATGCGGGAGTTGCAGCTATACCCGATCATATATATTTCATTCATATACACATTATAGACTCTTTACAAGACCGCTTATACTGTGTGATATTCATATCCAGGTGTCAATGTAATCCACTGTGATCTAAAGCCTGAGAACATCTTACTGTGCGATGAGGGCAAAAGTCGAATTAAAATCATTGACTTTGGCAGCTCTTGTCAGGCTGGCGATAAGGTAACATACTACTACTACATACTTTGTTATTTGTTATTTTGTTCCTTCTCTTCATTTTCTTTTACTACTATCTTACCACTTCTCTAGAAAGTCGGACTTCAAGTAAGCTAACAAAAAACTTAGTATTGTTGTATGTTCTTCCCTCAAGACAATGTATCTCACATTATGCAAACACCATATTTTCCATGCAATATTCCAATACAGAAAGTATATATGGCCTAAGCAAAGTCACCAACCACCCATTACCACACATTCTTTGTATGGACATACAGCTAACCAAATATTGGGTACACAGATCTACACGTACATTCAGAGTCGGTTTTACCGGTCACCAGAGGTTATCCTGGGCGGCCAATACACTATGGTACTTGCATGTTTTACTACATTTGTTCTTTTGACCTTTTTTATTATTTATTATTGTTATTGTTATTTCTTGTTATTAACCCACCTCTTCTCTCTCTTTTTTTTTTTTTTCATACCTTTCACTTCCTGTTCAATTTCCCATGTATTTTGTACTGTACACTATTTAGCAATATCACACCACACATAGCTTACCATATATTATTTGGAGCTTAATTGTCCCCGAAACTGACATTTTTAACCTGGGCACTCATTATCTCGTCTAATATGTGTGGCAACAGCAATTGCAAGCAGAGAATTAAGTTAAGACAAAAGAATTTTTATTCAGTATAACTGTAGGAAAACCATAGCAGATTTGTTCACAGACAAAACTCTTGTACCTTCGAAATAGAGTATGCTCTATATAGGTTACTTGATCATTTGATTATTAATTGATTTAATTGATTAATTAGGTTATACTATAGCTATTTGTCACTATTGTTATGTATGTGGCAGATAGGACTGTACACATATTCAGCCACCACCGAAGCACTCCCAATAGAATCGCTTCTATTTTTAGTTGATTGGTCCGTTAACCTAAGAAAACACCATACTAATGATAAACGGGTCCATTCATTGGTTATTCACAGGCTATTGACATGTGGAGTTTAGGTTGTGTCCTAGCTGAACTGTTTATGGGGGTACCCATCTTCAATGGGACCAATGAGAGCGACCAGGTAGGAGCCTGATGTGATTTTGATGATTATAATTATGATTGCTTTGCTTTGTTTTACTTTGCTTTTGTTGTTCCTAGTAATAGCATTTTACTACTATTGTTGTTGACGTTATATATAGGTGTGTGTAGGATGAAATGGGCGTTAAACTATTTTTTGTATTACTATTGTTATACTCGTTGGGCCAACACGTTTTCCCTTGCCCACCATCTACCCACAGCTTAATAAGATGGTAGAAGTACTTGGTATCCCACCATCCAGGCTTCTAGATAGCGTATCAAAGACCAAGAATTTCTTCTGCAAGGTTGAAGAGGACAAGACAGACGAAATGGATTCACGAACGCGATACCGTTGTAAAAATGTGCCCGGAAAGGTGTGTGATCTAATACATACCTTTTTCCTCATATCTCTTGCTATTTATCCGTACACCAACCCTGTAATGTTGTAATGTTACTGTTTTTCTAAAGGATTTCATTTACCATAAGGGGATATTCTTTAATACAGTACTTTCATGATGTCATCTGTTCTATATACAAAATAATACATCTTTATAATATGTGGTATGCGTAGTTGTGTTGTAGGGTAGTGTAGCCCCAATCGTAAGGCATACATGACATAGTGATAATACAGTACAATATTCTAACTGGGATGGGTGATTGACAACAGATATACGCTCTTCCTGGCACCCGGTCTCTCGCTTCTATCTTTAAGGCTGAGGTAGAGAATCGTAGAAGGCGTGGTGAAATGGCTCTTGTAGGGTCAAATGATCTACTGGTAGGTTAAAGCGTATATGCATTTGCATCTAGGTCTATATATATATGGGTGGGTGGGTGCGATAGACCAGTAGATGGTCATTATGCCTAACTCTAATCATACAGTTTGTTAATGAGGGTGAAGCATGTGCAGTGAGATTAATATTCATATACAAGGCAAATGCTAATTCGCTTCTTCTTTCACAGGATCTCATAGAGTGCATGCTGGAGTTCAACATAGCCGACCGCATTACTCCACAACATGCTTCACTCCACCCCTTCTTCACCTCCAGTCCTGTACAGCCTGAGCATCTACCTCTCCATATTCCACCCCTTCCAACTAGCATTAATGCTAAAACCAACATACACAAACCCACCAAGTCATCACTCGATGCAAAGCAAAAGGAAGAGAATGTAGATAATGAGAACGATTTGACAGTACAACCAAAACAGCAGCCATTACGGGAAAAGAAATTACGCGCATCACAAGTTCCTGACGCACCACCACAAGCAGATGGCAGCGAATGTTTATCTATGCCAGAACAAACGACCACAGATGATTCTGACAAAGTAGTGAAACACGCAAAGGAAAATGGTGCGCAGAAAAGAAGGAAGAAAGACAATTGTCACTCCATGGAGGCAAGAAAGCTACCTGATCGACGCGTAAAATCAAAAGTATGAGTTCAAGTGGCTGATAGTTGTATTATTACTCAAGTCAGATGGTTTAGAGATATAGATAGTTTGATATTTTTTTTGTTAGTGCCTCTGTTTTTTTCAGAACGGTGGTTTGTAGTCTTGGTTTACTCCAGTATGGACTGTACATAGCGTGCCCCACTGGGGATTTTTTATAGGGAAATTGGCTGTGGATAATGAGGGTCATACCCTCCCACCCCCTCCCGCCTAAGGGTTTTATAGTCTCATAGTCACACCTATACTATATCTTTTAAAATGGCAGGCCATTTTTTAATTAGTAATAGTAATAGGAATTTATACTAGCACAAGTATGCACATACACAGTTAGGTATGAAAACAGGTGAATACAATCTTCAAAAAGTGTCCAGAGCATAATTAGCTAATGCTGGCAGTTTAATACCCGAATACCCTGCAGGGGCTTCGGGTAGAGTTATTTTTAATTTCTTAATACATATTGTTATACTTGTATGCTTACATCTATTTGCTGGAAAGATATTCACATAATGATTTATTTATTTTATGATCTTATACATATCCATTGCGAGTTTGCCTTCTAGAACCGTATCGTATACAACGCAACTGTTCCCGTTCCCATGCTTAATATTCTGGGGCAGTAACAGCGAACAAGTACCAGCTTTGAAAGAAGTGTGTACATCAGCTGGAATGGTTTGCCACCATAATTAAAGAAATTTAAAATGTGTGTAAATAGGCATTATATTAGGAATAGTGTATGATATATATAGTCATAAATACTACATTGTTTCTTGAACAATTGGGTAGTTGGGTATGCAATTTGCAATCCAAACCAAACTATTATATTATTGCAAGAAGCAAGCCATGGAATGCCCCACCCCATTCGGTACAAAAATATATATTTTCAATTAATGTCAATTTAAATTTTGCAAATTTTGCCTATAAAAATAGTTGCTTAAAAAGGCATGAAATGTTTTTGGCATAGATTTGACTGCGACTATTGTTGCATATATATATATATCAACAGCTTAAAATGGAATCGAAATACAACCATATTTTATAATATCATTATGCACCAGTTAAAGATCAGCCTTCATAATATAAAATTGGCGTGACTTCAAGTAAGCTAAACTAGTAAAGAGATAGTTCCTTTTTCCTCTTTACTATGTGGCTGAGCTGAATAAAATTATGGCATGCTAGTTCATTCATCTCTAACGTATGTGCTTTGGCAACCATGGTCCATGTTTAACATGGGTCCTATTACTACTGTCATTGATGCCTTTTTTGAGCTTGGTAAGGATTAATCATTTTGTTTCTTTTTCATTTTCATTGCACTCCATTTAACGGCCTTTAGTTTTGAGTTTATAATATTAGAATGGTAGTTTGAATGATACTTATTTTAACCCGTACAGAGATGAAGGATTGCGCCAACTTTCCTATTGCCTGTGGATTGAATCAGTTCTGCATTCATAGCGCAACTGGCCCACCTGTGCGTGCATTGCTGACTATGGGATGAACAACAATGTATGCCAGAGTAGGTATCTGTTGTTTTTATTACATATATATACATTATATTATTTGATAATATAGAATATGCAATTACCTATTATCATACTGACATACTCCTTTACATATAAACTCTTAACTCTAAAGAAACAAATTCACTGCCAGAATAAACAGTCTATATTTATGGCTGGCAAAATCATGAAGGAAACGATCCACGTAAATATCATGTCTTTCTATTTTAATTGGCTTATTATATTTGTAATTTACATCACTTAAATATATATTTATAGTTTTTTCTTAGGTCATTCTGCCGGTTACGGCCATATCCGGCAGAAAGCAGCCCATCTTGTCCGATCTAGGAAGTTAAACTGCTATGGGTGTGGTTAGTACTGCAGTGAGGGACCACACGGGAATACCACGTGCTGTAATCTTTTTTGATATTATTATAATAAGCTTATAATATATTTATTGTACAATACTACATTCTAATAGATAACATTTTACTTAATGTAGAACAGTTAATACTGCGGTGGGAACCACGCGATAATACCACTTTCTGTGTTATTTTTCTAGATTTCTCTTTATTTCTAGTTAATGTAAATATAGGTACATAGAATAACAGCTTTATATTTAACCAGTCTTCCATTGTATATTTGTTTTAATTGTTTTCACCTTGCTGTGTTAGTCTATAAATTTGTTTGGCTGTGTGTTATTGTTAACACTTAAATTGTCTATCGACAGATGAGATATTCCTACTTTTGATTATTCAGTCAAGGAGAAAAACTGCACAATTATACGAATGAATAACTTCACCCGACAGCATCAAACGATGTATAACTATGGAAAATAGGAAGATAGCTTTCCAAAAGAGTGTGTACAACGAGTAAAATTGCCAGGAAACACAAAAACACCTAGGAAGGATTGGGGTATCATTGTTTTGTAATGAAAGACTTTCTTGTCAGTTGACTGTATTACACTTTATATTCCAGCTACTGCTGAAACTGCATCTGTTCTTCGAATTATAAGGCTGTAATATATAAGAATAATTGACACCAGAGGTTTTGTAGAGCCCAGTAATTGCACTAAAGAGGTCATACGTGACCTACGAATAACAGTCATTGGGTCCTATATATGGAAATAAGTCTATGTTGTATATTATATCATAATATAATCAGATTTAATATATATTACCGTTTTGGTAATTGCACATTTGAATATATTAGAGGCTTCTAGAAGAAAGCTCGATGTTTTCCTGGCTTAATCGCAGTATATAAGGACAGTTAATAATTAAAGTTTAATAATAGGGATCAGGAATTGTCAAGTAGAAGCAGTTAATAAAGCATTACTTATAATATAATATTTATAATAACTTGATTTTTAATTTATATTTTTTAATTGATTTTCTGTTGGGAGGCCGGCTTCAACAATTAAACTACCGGATTATGTCTATTTTCTACATATGCCTTACATATGTATCGCCGTGATAGCAGTAGTTTTATCAGTAAGCCCGCAAAACCCTCAGTCAAGAGTAATATGTAAACATGTAAAAGGGAATGAAGGCTAGGAACTGCATTATAGACAGTCTGATAAACCAGGCTTACTATATAATAATAGTCTAATAATATGTGTGCATATTAAATATTTCAATACATATCCGTGCATATTTAAATATATATAATATATAAAATAATGATATAAAGAACACCCTTATTACGTTAGGTTTGAAAATAGTTTAATGTCCCAGATGAGCTGAATACAATGGATCACAGAAAACAATAATTTAAAATTATTCAAGAAGTTAAAAAAGCTTACTAGGTTATATAGACCGTAACTCTATCAAAGTACTGTTCTTTGCCTTATTTTTCTCTTTTTTTGTGATCCCATAACCATTAGTACTTCACAACTAGTATTATAAAATATAATATAGTATTAGATTGTAGGCCAAGATATACAATTATATTATAAGAAGATATTAGTCTCATACTAATATGCTGCACAACCACTATATCCCACAGCAGGGTTTACATTCGACTCTTAAACAGCTTTTTTATATTTCTATGTTTCCGTATATAGTCCTGTCATGACACTGAAAAACTATATTGTAAATATTATTTTTAATTTTCTTGGTTTGTAATTTTTCAATTGTTAGTTCAAACAGAAGGGTTTAAATCCTTCCTCCAACCAACCAACTATATTCAGTATATGATCCTAAGCCTATTAGTATTTTTCCTTTAATACTTTGCCATTAAACTTTAATATTATATTTTAACGTTTTCATACTGCCTGTCTTAAAGCAGATCATAAAATAATAAACCAATTGTGAGCCTATTTGTATTTTTCATGCAATATTTTATCATTAAACGGTAATAATAACAATAATAATTATAAGATATATCATATTTTTTGTCTAGCTCATTTTAATAGCATTAGAGTTTTAACCAATTCTGAGCCAATCAGTCTGTATATATTATATTATGCATAACAGACATTCGTTTATAAAGAGAACAGCAATCATAATAATAACAATTCAATGTTTGCTATTGGCTCAGGTGTATTTATGAGTCACATTTCTCACTGTACTACTCGTTAATTAGATATATTTGATTTCCTTACTATTACAATCCTCTCAAACATCTTGTTAGAATCTTCATTGTTGCGAGTAGACTCTGCTCCACTATCCATGGACAAACAATATTCCTTTTCAGCTTCACCCGACTTTGAACTTGTAGTTATCTCAAAATCTTTGTAGAGTCTTCTTGTTAAGTTTTCATGACAAGAATCTGATGAGAATTGGGCACGTTGCCTCTTCACACAGAGATATTTAATTAATTTAGGTATTTGTTTATATAACTATAGACATGTAATATTATTAACAATTATTATTGCATATGTAACCTGGAAAAGTAGCTGAAGCAATCTATTGGTGTTAAACGGCAATCCAATGTTATCTATAAAAACTGAGCCAGCCAATGGTAGAGATCCAGCAACTGTATAATAAGCCATTTCAGATGTTTTGGGCTCAGATAGCACATTGGTTAGGCATCCTGCATATGGCAAGTCCTGCTGACTTGTTTAATAATAAAAATGTGTCTTGGCATATCTGTACTCCATGTATGCAAGGGGGCATGTTAGAACGCACCCTAATTTGGTATTCTCTCCCATTATAAACGAACATAGGTCTCAGGAACGCTCCTGTCTCTACTTATTATTCCTAACATGTCAAAATATAGCATTTTATATGCAAAACATATCATAACCCAGCATAAAATAATTAGATAACTATAATTATAGTTATATTGCCTATGTTGTATAGGTAGATATATTTGACACGGGCTATCCTGCTAATTGTATTGGAACAACAGTTCAGCATACTCATACATGCCATGTATTTATTCATAATATATAAATATACATTTATTACGACAATAGATAATTTCTAAACACTTATTGGTGTCTTTATTGCTTTTAATTCAGCGAGAAAGGTAGACATACAATGTTAGCACACTCTCTGAATGCTAATCTAATAAACGGTAGCACATTGATTAAAGAGTAAACTCTACACACAATAGAAGAATAGAAACGAAATATTTATTATACAGTGCTCTACTATCCATAGATTATTATTAAGTATTAGAGGTCTAGAATCAGCTTTCAACTGGGACCCACTAGTATATATATAAGCACACCCTTGCAGGTATTGGCCTATGTACATAATATAGGCTCTATTCATAAGATCCATTGGAACTACTACCCCATATTAGGGAACGAAGGCTCTCAGATCCAGCAAATAGATGGCTGGTGCCTTTCTCTACCCACTTGGAAGCCTGTTCACCCATGGCATGTGTTGTCTGTATAATAGGACGAGAATAGGCATGATATGATGTGGAGTAGTATAGATGATGATATGATAGTATGTATGACAGTATGTAAATATTGATAGAGATGGAAAGAATATGAATATAGAAATATTCCATGTTAATAAATAAGTGATACCAGAGATAACCATATAAACCAGAACATTATTACTATAGCCAGAGTTTGATCGTCATCTGTCCTGATATAGTAGGGTTACATAAGCATATTCTTTTCTCTATTCAAAGAAAATAAAATAAAACCTCACTGATTAAACCTGATCAGACCAATCATATGGAGGAATTTGCGATTCCTTCACGATTAATGATATCATAGAACATATATTGAATTTTTGGCAATTATCTCATTTAGTTTTAAGAACCATCCAATCATATTTTCATTTTTAGCCTGGGGCCAATGAATGAAGATATTTATTATCCCATTAATGCAAGATATACCATACATACTAGACCAACTAAACAGAACACTAGTTTCCATG
Source organism: Ichthyophonus hoferi (assembly GCA_002751075.1). Lineage (NCBI taxonomy): Eukaryota > Ichthyosporea > Ichthyophonida > Ichthyophonidae > Ichthyophonus > Ichthyophonus hoferi. The sequence continues at coordinate 2,220 of NAOQ01000180.1, read as the reverse complement.
TTGAATAAGTAATTATAAAAAGGCATGTATTCATAAGAATAATATCCTGACACGCATCTTCTTTAATGATTTAAAATTTTGCCATCGTACCGATATATGAAAACGTATTAATAATATTATTAATAATAATAGCAATATATAGGTGTATGTGTTTTATTTACACTACATATAGATTTAAACAAAACCAAAATCTACACATACATATCTATACATATATACAGGGAAAGTGAGCTTACCAATATGTGAGATGCCCTAGTTGATGGCGAAAGAGGCGCTGCTTTGGCTGTTTTATAGGTCTCCACTGGTTTACTGCCAGTAAGTTGTTTTATCTCTTGATGTTTCTACACACCATTTTAGATTGGTTAGAAATTATGCTGGTGTATGGACATTGGACAGAAGTCATGTCAAGAGAGAGAGTCAAGTAATAGAGTATAGAAGGAAATAACTATAGACTACTGATTAGATGATTAAAGGGTTGGTATGTAGGATAGATATAGAGATAGAGCAAGGAAGAAAGGCACTCAAAAGAAAGAGAAAAAGAAAAAAACAGCCTCAAGCTAACCTGTGGCATCGTGTTAGTAGAAATAGGAAGGAGCCCAAATCGAGGGGTATCCTGAGCTACGGGCATTATAGAGGTATGTTCACCTGCAATAGATACGTGCTTACTAGCCTGTAGGGGGTAAGGGATGGGTGAGGGGAAAGGTACAGAGCTCATATACGTTAACATACCTATGCATAATAGTATGCATATCATAAATTATATTTTTTAATAGCGCTATGAATGATGTGTAAGTTATATATTATACATTATGCATTATACTAAAGAAAAAAGAGAAAAACCAAATTTTAAACAGTCCGGTAGCTTGCCTACTACACATAATCTAATAGGCACTATGGGCAAGGGAATAGAAAGAAAAAGAGCAAAAGATATAGAGATACATTAGAAAGGAGGGAGGGCTTAGGATAAAAAAAAAAGGAAAAATAAAGATAATATCTAATAAATAATGTATATAACATATAGCAAGGAGGTGCTGAAGAAAGGGAAGGAAAGAGGGAGAAAGATATAGTTACTTACCGCCAATAGGGACAGACTAGCTGGTGGCTCCAATACACCTAACAGAGAGGCTAGCCGCCTGGTACAGCGTTTAACTATAGTATTCAGATGTGGGGCAAATACACTAAGGTCAAAAGGATCAATCTGAGAGGAGAGGGAGAGGGAGAGAGAGGATACAGAGAGGTATTAGTATCATAGTTCTAATTGGAAGACTGTAAAAAAAGGAAGCGAGTATCGAGGCAGAGATATTTATAGGATGACAAGGATTGGTGGAAAAGGGCAGGTCATGTTTTATAATAAATTATATTATTTATTATAAGTGATTGGGTGATAGGCATGGAGTGAAATAAACAGATATAGGTATAAATAGCAAGGCCTATATGCCTTCTTATAGCCGTATAGAAAAATATAGAAAAATATATTATATATACATAGATATAGTTTATATAAATGTGCTATATATATTAAGATAGTATATGTATATGTATATGCATACACTACATAGTCATAGCATAACATAGCATAATATCGCATAATATAATATACCATAATCTAGCCTAAACCAACTCTCCTACCTTCTGATGTATTTTCCCCTCAATATCTTGTACCTGGCTAGCAAACATCAAGCAGTCTACCTGTCTGTCGCCTATCCCCATACAACCCATAATAATACCGGTTAGTATAGATATGCATGTATGGGGTAGGTGTTTTAGCATAGAATTAAACAAATTATAAGTGTGAAACATACACAAACCAACATGAACGTGTATAAATTACTATTAGAATGTTTTAAAAACAATTAAATTACCTACTAAATCAATAGATTCATACTAAGGAAAACATAGAATAAATACTGTTCAGTTAAAATTTAATAAACGAATATGAAATATAGACAGAATATGACACTATTGATGTTGATTGGTTTCGCAACAACAGTAGGGAGAGTAGTAGTAATAGTAGTCATAGTAATAGTAATAATAATAGTAATTAAAATAGTAATAGTTAAAATGATAATAATAACAATAGCAACAGCAATAGCAAAATTAATGATAATAATAATAATAATAGTAGCAACAGCAATAGCAACAGTAATAATAATAGTAATAATAATAGTAATAATAATAGTAATAGTAATAGTAATAATAATAGTAATAGTAATAATAATA
>NAOQ01000179.1:93555-119055 GCA_002751075.1 Ichthyophonus hoferi | reverse complement strand
ATATGTATGTATGTATGTATGTATATATGTATATATGTCTGTATGTATATATGTATGTATGTATGTATGTATGTATGTATGTATGTATGTATGTGATATAACCTTATCTATCTATCTTTACATACACATACACGCACATGCCTGTATCCTATTACATTATATTATATTCCACTTCATTTATTGGATTGCATTTTAATATTTTATCACATCCGAGTAAAATCTACTTTTTATTTCTTCTTTTTTCTTTTTTTCTCCTCTCTCTCACCCACATTCCTTTATGATATCAGACCTATCATTTACGTTTTTGGTTATTTCAAACCAGTTATATAGGGTTTATATCTTGTTATCAGTTTCATCCAATGGTTGTTTTATTATTTACTTCATTTAAATATTAATTTTAATATTTTAATGTTTATTTTAATGCTTATTTTATTATTTCCTTTAATATTGATTTTATTTTATATTTGTTTTTATAGCACCAATGACGGCTCATGTATCGAATTTAGAGTTCCTTGTTAACTCATATTAAAATTATACATGTGCACCCAACCGAATTTGACTAACTTCTATTTATATAAGATTGCAACAGCCTATAATTTTAACTTAAATTTTAACTCTATTCAGCCACTGGCCAGAGGGTACAATGTGAGCTGTGTGAACTACACTGGAAATCCCTCTCGCACTCGAATATTTACATGATAGATGGGGGGGAGATTATCTATATATGGTATGGACGGGATAGTAAAGCGGTAGAACAGAGGAAGGCCAGATTATTTGCCGAGGTGGTGATTGGTAGCGACAGAAACATTAAGGTAAGTATTGATAGGGGTCGATGGGGTCTGTTTGTAGCTGTTGTGTTGTATAATATAGTAGAATATGTTATGATTGAGCGTAATGTGGTATGGTATGTTATGATATAATACAATATAATGTAATATAATATGATATAATACACAGGCAAGGAAATACTCTCTAATTGCACTACATTCAAATGGTCTTGTATGTATCTATCTCCCTTTATTCTCTATGCTCACTTTCCCGTTTTTTTACACCGCCCTCGTCTTCTATTCTCAGTCCTTATTGGTGGAAATCATAGATGGATGTGAGCCAGATGCCTTCTGGACTCTCTTAAAAGGACCTCCTACTGGTAGCCTATATATATATATATATATATCTGTATTTTTGATTGGCTGGTATTATTACATTAATATTTGTAGTCCCGTCAATTGGTTGGATGGGTCTAATTCATTTTAAAATTTACATACTAATTTTATCTTGGTTGTTATTTAATTTTATATTATATTGCAGGTCACTTTAATTAGTCTATATCCGGTGTTATTATGGCGTAGGATCTATAATACTATTAGTACTTCCTAATTAAAACTTCACCACGTCACAGCATACCACGAAACATTTTTAAAAATATATGCCCCAATTGGAAGTCAATATTATTTTTTATTTAAAGCTATCTGCTATATTATTATATTATTATTGTGCATTTAAAAGGTGTATGAACCTTTTATTTATTTTGAAATAGTACAGCTCCATTGGTGGATTATCATTCTAGGGATATTAATGTCCAACGTCACGTGATGAAGATCTATGCTATTGGTAGGTTTTTTACATTTTACTATAATGTACGGAAATAAAATACAGCATAATACAATATAATATACTATACTATTCAATACAATATATTATAATATAGGTAGTATAATATAGTATAATATAGTATGATATAGTATAATATGCATATATATATATATATATATCTTTGGGTACCAGGGATATACCTATGCTCACCATACACCCTCTGTACCTTTTTATCTAAATTTTAGTCCAAACCTTCAAAGAGGTCTATTTAATAAATATATGAACCAATGCAGGACGTTAGTTAATATTTAAAAAGCATTTTGAAATTATGTAATATGTTGACTAAATTGAAATTCATTTGGAGGATGTGATTGGGTGTGTGACGTACTATTTCTAATTATAATTACAGCAATCTGATTGGGATATATTGGTGTCATTAGGTGTGATATCCGGCCACATTGATCTCCAACAGGTAGACCTAACCAATGGGGAACTAGATTGGGCCTTGATCATGGTGTGTTATTGGTTAGCATTTCAATGTATTTGGATATATATGTATGTATGTGTGTGTGTATATATATATGGACGTGCATATCTGTATGTATGTATGTATATATACGTGTAGTTATTATATAGTATTGTATTCATACTATTATATCTTTTATTAACCTATCATAATGTGTGGACTATATATAGGATGACAGAATACATATCATTGACTGTTATAGTGAACTCTTTGTATGGCCCTCCAATCATATTAATAAGCTATTAGTAGCTGCTACCAATCGGTAAGTAGTGTGATTATTGTACTTTATATGTATTTATATATTTGTGTTTATTGATGTATATCATGTGGGTTTGATTTTATAACGGCTTAATATGGAAATGTTGGTATGTACTGGGTTACCTAATTAATTATTTGATGGTGTATCCAATAGAAACGGGTTATATCATATTATATCATATCATACCCTATTGTATATAACATATGCCTTTTAACAACAAATAACCAATATGGGTTTGACCAAGTTAGGAAATAAAAATTAATACAAGATTTAACCTATAAGTAGCTATAACTTTAATAGACATGCAATAATGCGCCAATATAATTAACATTTTAAGCCAATTGGGCAATGTAGCGCACGCGTTCTATATTAAATGCAAACAAGCTCTCATTTAATCATACTCGAATATATTTATAAACAAACCAGGTTCTGTTTATATTTGATCCTTACAAATCATATTACTTGTTTTTTTTAAAAAGCAACTACTATCAAAATAATTACTCATTCATTACCTTAGGATGGTTGAGGTCATAATGATGATTAGCCCCAGGCCTAGTCACACCAGGGTTACTATGGTAACAAAATACTGTGAACCAGTGATATTTAAATCCAAATTTAAAAATTGGGATTCGATTGGCGCAAATGATTTTACTACTTTAACTGCCATAGGTAATAATTGTAGTAAAGGTACATATATAGATATGTATATGTATACAGGTAGGTAGGTATACATGTGTATGTATGTGTGTATATGTATATGTATGTATATGGTTAGATAAATATAAGTACAGAGATAGAGAAAGAATATAATACAGTATGCGTGTGAGTGGTTACGTCACTAGTATAGTAGATCTATACATTACGTGATTGGCTGGACAACTGGAAGGAAATGCGAATAAAGAGTAAGATAAGGGTTACAGTGAGTGGTAGAGATCTTTTTATTGGCAGTGGTTGACTAATAAGAAGTTTATTCTATATAACTTTATCACTCTGCCTGTGGTTTTCTTTCTTTAAATTACTTTATATTTTCTAATAATATTCTATCCTTTTTCTTTCCATTCTATACTTTGTATAGTGTAATAGCACATACTCTATACCTTATACCCTACCCTATACCTTACCTTATAGGATATTAATAATATAAGTAATGATCCTTGTTATCTCCTATATCCAGACCCTATCAATGACAGGAAAACCAAATGGCCTGCTTATAAGGTATGTTACCTTTATCTACACTAATTATTTCTCTATAAAGTCTTTGTTTACTGGTCTTTCAAATTTAATGGTGAAAGAATATATTTATTGCCTTATATATATGTTTTATTAGCCTATTATCTCCCTATGTATATATTAATATTTTAATTGTTCAATCCGACCAGGATATTTCCCATACGCGTGTATTCTTAGTGTTCTAGAAGCATGTTACCATTATAGTTATAAAATAATCTATATATACCACCGAGAATAACATTTAAATTTTAAATTGAAATTTTAAAATAAGCGTAATATAGGTATAATTAAAAAATGTAGGAGTCTACCAATACAAAAGGTACGATAATATATATAGTCTAATGAACAATGAACACAATTATCAACCATTGGGTGGAATAAAAAGAATAGTACAATCTGGAGCCATATGCTGTATGTCTTACGTAATGTCACAAGATAATATATACAGTATACTATATGCATATTTTAAATCTGACATTGTATTGGCAGTGGTATGTGATACCATTTTAAAGTGTCTTTATTATGATAAATATAGTAATTATTCTATCCAGTCCATTGTTTAATTTTAAAATTATACCTATAGAAAATTTTAAAATAGTAAAGATACTGTACGATAGTAATCTATAAATGAATAATGGCCAATAGAAATAATATATATTTTGTGATGGATTATTGGATAAATTTTCACTAATTAACTATAGCTTTTCATAACGTATTTTAGTCACAATTTACATCCCCCACACAGTTTAAAATTAAAATACTATGTACCAAGTAAATTCCTTGTTTTAAAATAATTATTAACCATAAATTTCTAACATATACATACATGGAATGGGGTAAAGTGTTAAAGCCAATTACAGAGTTATTTTATATGTATTTTAAAATGATTAAAATCTAAACTCTCAAAACCATTGGATTTGTTCAACACGAGGTGCGGTATGGCATATTAGCTAATATTTCCATATAATTTTTTATATTCAATACAGTCCAATACAATGATTGATATAAAAGCATTATTTTGCTGGAGAAAGCTTATAGTGGATGAGAGCTATTCTATACGCGAGATGAAGGCTTATAATGAGGAGTTGGAACGAATGGATGTGTTTAGAGTGACCAATGAAGGCCTAGGTGGGGCGTGATATGGCATGATGGGGCTTGTTTTGTATTGTACTGCTGATGTTGTATTGGTTATGGTATTGTATGTCGTATTCATTTTATATAGTATGCTATGGGCTATATTATACAGAGTTTTTTATAATATATTGTATAGTATATCGCATAGTATATTGTACAGTATATTGTATAGTTTATTATATATTATATTCTATATTATCTTATATAGTGTATTGTTTAATATATTGTATAATTTATTATATATTATATTGTATATTATATTGTATAGTGTATTGCATAGTATATTGTATAGTGTATTGTATGTTGTATTATATATTATATTTATGTATTGAATTATAGTGTATTGTATATTATGTATTATATGTTGTATTGTATATTGTATATTGTGCATAATACTATATATTATATTATATATTATATAGTACCCTCTTTAATCTTTCTTGCGACCTCTATTTCTTCTATGACCAATTACTATTCTCAATTACACCTGACCTTTATCCAACCAAAGACCTAAAATATGAATGGAAATGATCAGTAGTATTGGGATATGATAAAATTTAATTTAATTCTAAGTTATAATAGGTAGGTAGATAGGTGATACGAATGCATGACTTAGATATATGATTAACCAATAGTATATTGGAGACACTCGTATAATGATTATTAATTGGTAGAAGATACTTTATGTTTATTAAATATTCTATATACGCCCATGTAAAGGACTGTATTATGCAATTATTGGTTTAGTTTAATAATTATTTTAATAATTTTTAAATTTTTATTTTGTTTTAAAATTTATTTTATTTTATTTATGTTGCGTAGTGCTAATGGCAGCCCAATCTATCAAAACCAGTGTTCTTTATGGGTTTATATTAAATTTATACATATAACCCTAGCCAAATTTTACTTATTTTTTATTGATATAATATTATACCAGCCTATTATTTAAATTTAAATTTTAACTCGGTTGCTGCATTGGTTGGTCCTGTGTATTTAATATCTTGGTATTCCTGCCCTATCATTACACTATTATAAAGTATCCCATTCTATTTAAATATCTCTAAATATACATATGTTTATTCTACCACTAATAATACAGCTTTAGGTATATCAATCAATCTATTTTACCTTTATATATTCAATCATTGTGTATATCTATTTATAATTTAAACACTAATTGGTCTATATAACCCTACAGTGCGGCTGAAGGAGGATGAGATTGGTCAGTTTTTCAGTGGTGAATGCTACATTATCATGTGTATATACTGGAAGGTGATTGGTGGATTTATTTGTAGTTATGCATTTTAATATCATGGTCTGTTTTATAATCTCCTATTCTATCCTAGTAATATTATTAAGCCATGATTTGCGATTATTAATATTTCATTAAAATATTTAAACTTTAGTAAACTAATTATTATCACTATTTATATTCACACAGGGTATTGACAACGACGAATCATTGAAGGAGGAGGTATAAGGCTTTGATTTTATTGGTAAAATATAGAATGATATATATCTAATTATATCATTGTTATTACCTTTTATATACGTATTCTCTTGCAGCCTTTTTATTGGCCCTCTTCCGGTTATATAAATTAATCCAATATTTTCATTAGTTTTAATGCAATCATGTTGACATGCATTTAATTATGTATTATATTATATATTTCCTATCTGCATCCAATCATACCTTTCTTATATAATTAAAATTATATAATAACCATATATAGGAAGAGAAGGAATGTATATTGTATTTCTGGACTGGTTGCGATGCACCAATCACAACATGGCCTCGATTTACACTGACTGCACACAGAGAAATGCAAGAGATAATTGGAAGGGAGTATAAGGTATATAAGATATATAAGGTATATAGGGTATATAAGATATATAAGGTATATAGGGTATATAAGATATATAAGGTATATAGGGTATATAAGGTATATAAGGTATATAGGGTATATAATATATATAAGGTATATAGGGTATATAAGATATATAAGGTATATAGAATATATAAGATATATAAGGTATATAGGGTATATAAGATATATAAGGTATATAGAATATATAAGATATATAGGGTATATAGTATATAGGATATATAGGGTATATAGAATATATAAGATATATAGGGTATATAGTATATATAAGATATATAGGGTATATAGTATATAGGGTATATAGGGTATATAGGATATATAGGGTATATGTGATATATATCCATATGTATATATATTGTTTGTGAAGGGTATTTGAAGTATATACGATAGTGCTGACATTATATCACACATGACGCCATAGTGTCGTACTAATATCCTGATAGAATAGCTCAAACAATGTTATCCCTAGATGGATGTAGCAGTGTATATAATATTTCAACAACGTGAACCTGATAGGTTCCTAGCCCACTTTCGTCAAAAAATCGTCATACATAAAGTGAGCACCTCCTATCCTTTAACCAATCATATCTATTCTCTTATGCTCATTTTTGATTTAGTAGCACGGTACATCTAGTAGTGTGAAATATTATAATTGGTCAATAGAACCTGAAGCTGGCCAATCAAATTAAAGTAATATATAGTTGAAAATATGTATTAAACTAAAAGAGCATTTAATTGTGCAAATGATATGTGATTATTGGTAAGCGCCTTACGGTATTACTGAACATTATTAAAAAATGAAAACACTCCCGTCACTGTCAATATAATATATTAAGAATATCATCTAATCCGCAATAGTTCATTAAATTTATAAAAGAACATAATATTGATGTTATCTTTATATAATCGTGCAATATTATACGATATTATACTATCTCATTCTATATATACTAGAATATATTATATCATATTATATTGCACTATATCATTCTATACCATACTATATTATAGTATACTATATCCGACAATACTCTACTATATTATACTATGCCATACTATATTATAGTATACCATATTATTCAACCAATCTAACGGGACTGCCCACTGTCAGAGCAAGAAGAGGATTGGGTTTAGCGACAAGGTTCGTATGTATCAAATGAGATCTACTACTACTATTACAACCCTCAGAACGGTATGTGTTATTTTTATCTTGATATGCGGTTACATCACTGTATCTACTTTCCTGCCCAATATTATAGTATAATTATTATATTTAATATAATATATTTAAATATATTTAATATAATGTATTTTAGTGTATTTAATATAATGTATTTTAATATATTGAATAGAATGTATTTTAGTGTATCTAATATAATGTATTTTAATATATTTATAATAATGTATTTTAGTGTATTTAATATGATTTATTTTAGTGTATTTAATATAACGTGTTTTAATATATTTAATATAATGTGTTTTCTAGCTTGCGATATATATATATGTCTTAGTATAAATATATTCAGACCAGTACCTGCCTTATAGTATATATCTTTATCTCCCTTGGCAACCCTCTATGCATATCACCGGTGTGCTTTAATTTTAAAATCAGCAATTTATTGGTTCTACGACTTAAACTTCCTGTGGTATATAGAGAAGGGTAAGGTAATTGTATAGAGTTACCTAATAATAAATGGGTTCTTTTACCCTCCTTCCTCTGGACCCCATCCATAACCTACTAACACTCTTTATATTTAAAATTCTTAATGTAGATGTACCCCAATAGCCTTATTACTTTATAATTTCTCTTCCATATATGCGTACGTGGTTCATCTATCTAGCATACCTTAATATAATTATTATCCACTTGATTCTATCCATACCATGTTTTCCCCCCGATATGGTTGGCTTACCAACAATTTATCTATAACACATGTCAACCCTCTCTGACCTTAATATGACGTGATATGTTGTACTTTTAATCGTGAATATTCATTGGTACACCATTCTTTAAATTAACCATTTGTTTCTATTGGTGTATTCTAGGTAGAGGTACCAGCTCTCTCAAGCTCTCTTGATTCAAACTACTGTTCAATTGTGACAATACCGTACACAGAGTATGTATAGGTCATGGTGTTTACTGTGTTATGATATATTGGGCTGTAGAATGCTATATAATGTAACATAATACCATACCAGAATATTATATCATACTAAACTATACTATATCCTACCGTACCATACCATACCATATAACTTCATACTATACCATACTATACTATACCATACTATACCATACTATACTATACTATACTGTACCATACTATACTATACTATACTATACTATACTATACTATACTATACCATACTATACTATACCATACTATACTATACCATACTATACTATACTATACTATACTATACCATACTCTACCATACTATACTATACTATACTGTACCATACTATAGTATACTATACTATACTATACCATACTATACCATACTATACCATACCATACTATACCATACCATACCATACTATACTATACCATACTATACTATACCATACTATACTATACTATCGTACCCTATCCTATCCTACGCTATGACATTAACCATTTACCACACACCCATTTCATCCAGCTCTAGACCTAGTATGATGTATGTATGGGTAGGACGATATAGTCCCCAAGGAGACTGTGCTAGGGCCCAGGCCTTATGTTCTCATATACAGGCAGAGGTAGGTAGGATGGGGCTGCTATGTTATTAACAGAATATATTTTAGAGTACATATTAATTATTATAGCATACTATATATATTCTGCTGTCATTATTGAGTTAAGAAACGTAAGGTAATTACATTGCGAAGTTTTATTTTTTTTCCGGTAAATTACTATGCAAATGCAATGGCATTGAACGCTAGCCGTCCCTATTCGCCTCTATCCTGCTAGTAAATGGCAATTTCTGGTTTGCTTTCTCATTTCCTCTCTTTCTATATCTCCTTCCTTCATACTTTTTCAAGTCTACTCTACACTATCCCCTATGGCTTTATCCACCTGTCTACCCTCTATCCACCGATCTATACTACCCTCTTACCGTTATATGACCCCTTTACCCCGACCTCTCTCAGGACTGTGAAATTCATCTAACCCCAGAGGGGTCTGAACCCCCCCTTTTTTGGAGTAGTCTGGGGGGATATAGTCCCTATCAGCAACAAGAGACGACCAATCATAACGGTCGCCGCATTCTCCCTCGACTCTTTCGTTGCTCAGCTCGAGAAGGGTTTTTTAAAGTAATACTAATAGTTCATTGATTGGTCTGCATTATATTTTCAGCTTTAATTATGATTTTTTTATGAAGTTATAATATTTATTGATGGTTTATTATTGGATTAATATAATGGTTTTATATCACCCACTCGTGGATATATATGATGAGCTATTTTATGCCTATTTATAGTAATCTATTATTAATTTATGATAAAGGTTGATTTTATTATCTCCATTATTTTTAATATTTTTTAATATTTTTTATTCTACTCATTCATTCAACCAGGTTACTGAAATATCCCAAGACTTCTGCCAGCAAGATCTAGATATTAGCAGTGTAATGCTATTGGATAATAATCATGATCTTTATGTTTGGATTGGTCAGGAGACTAGTGATGGCGTCAGGCGATTAGCTGTCAAAGCAGCTAAGGTATTTGGATCCTTCAATCTCTATTGATTTATTTATTATTATTATTATATATATATATATACTTTTCTTTATCCCACCCATTATCCACTGCTGTTTCTTTTATATTTATACTTATAAATTAATCACCACTAGCTTCTCTTGATCATAGATTAATTACATCTGACCAATAGGAGTATAGGTATAAGGTGTGATTTGGGGTGTTTTGATTATTGAATATGACTTATACGTACTTGTATTCTCTCGTCCTCCCTCTCCCTCTCCCTCTCCCTCTCTACCAACCGCTATACATTCTTCCTCTAGTCCTATATACTAGATCATACAGACAGGATGAGTAGCGAGTCGATTCGAATCATACAATCAAGCTATGAACCAGGAGACTTTCATCATTGTTTTCATGGGTGGTGGCCCTGGCAGACCACAAAAAACAAAACATGATTTTTATCATTGATTAAATTAACAGATATGGTTATATGTATATATATGCCTAAGTTGTATTTCTCGCTGACTATGTTTGTATATTTATCCTAATATTTCTCTTTCTTTTACGCCTATACTTGGTTTTATTTATATAATATTACACACATATATCTATATATATACCCTTTGTAGTATGACATGAAGGGCTGACTCTCTTTTAGTAATAACCAATAGAATTGTGATTACAATGACCGACCTATCATATTGAATCATTATTTTTTTAAAAACTACTTTCCAATGAAAGATGTTCACTAGCGGCTATATATGATATATGGTATAGTCACCCATTTGGTATCCAATCACATCGCGGTAATAACCAATTTCTATTAATGACACATATACCACATCGTACAAAATTACCATATACGGCAATAATACTAATGGTCAATCTCCCAGTAGTATTAAGATATTAAAATCTAAACATATCACCTGATAAAAACGTATGATTCTATTGGTCCATTTTATATCAACAACGTCGTAGGCAATATTCTTCATTGGTATATATAAAACTTAGATAAGATTTTAAAAATATATTAACCCTTAATTCAATGAAAACTCAAAACAGTTTTAAATAAAGAAACCATCTAGCTTTATTTATTTAACCTCCTTTTTCAATAAAGATTTTTATTTGGCATAGCTCACGCATTCCCTAACATCATATCAGACCTATGATTAGGTATGGCCTCTATTTATTTATTTATGAAAGATACATTATTGAAATGTGATAAATTAGGGTAATCATTCAACCAATAGTAAGGCTTAGTTAAATATAGTTAGAAGGGTAGGAAAAGGGAAAATTAAAATAGGGAAATGACTGACCTTGGTTATAATTAATAAATATCTGTGTTTATGTAATTATACGGGTGACCTTATAACGAAAGATGATTGATATAAAATCATCCTTAACAAGACGTGCAAGCAGGCAGATTGAAATATTTAAAATAATTAAATGTCTAAAATATAGCTATTCTGTCCTACTGGATAAAGCTGCTGTAAATGTACAGTATGGAAAAGGTATATTTTTACTGAGAACATAAAATTTATAGAGTAAGTTAGCCAATTAAATGCAACCATTCTATTTCATTTTTTTAATACACAACTAGGAATGGTATAGTATAATTACAGATCTATTTGTCCCATTGTAGTAGGGAGGTGTGTAAAGGCATATATAGGCCAGCTAGGCATATGGTTCAGTGGGAGAGTAGAGCATAATAAGGTGATCTACGTGGGTAGGTAGTGTACATTGATTGGGGCGATGATACAGATATATCTATATATAGATATGCATTTATATTAATCCCTATACTCCAGGGGATAGCTTAATTATTGTGACTCATTAGATAGGTGGGTAGATCCAATTTCTGTCAGCCAATTCTGATGAGGTAGTTCGACTAAACGTGATACGATTGGTGGATGCCGGTAAAGAGAGAATATATAGTTCAGGTACACTAAGTGTTATGGCGTACCGTCATCAGCATAGCCATATAAAGCTAGAATAACGCAGCAGGAACCAACAAAAATGGGAAGGTCAAAGGGAGCATCCAATAGGAAATAGCCGCAAAGGGTAGTGAGGATAATAGCTCCACTGGTCGCCATACCCTATATCCATATATGGGTAGATATAATGGGATGTTAGTAGGGTTAATGTGTGATATGTGGCCAATAATAGAAGGAGGATTGCGTAAAAGTGGGTGTGTCTTGAAATGGACTAAAATAATATAGGTATGTAGGTATATATATATCTAGATGTATATATAGATGCCTATAGGTATACGTATCTACCTACCCCTATACTATCATAATATCTCCCTCTATACCCTCTACCTATCATCTATACAATAACACTTGAACATATATAAAAAATCAAAGCAAAGTAATAGCATATAGTACAATTACTATAACCTCTTTCTCTCTCTCCCCCAGTCCCAGTTTCCTACCTTAACAATAGCATCAGTATATTTGACACATAAGGCCACTAGAATTCCACCAGCTGCTCCCACTACACTGACCAACAACGTAAGCGAGGTCCATCCATTAAACAGGCCTTCACCCTGGGCATCCCTTATAGCTCTAGGGTAGTATATCAGAATAGAAAAGAATGCCAACTGTATGTTTCTATCCCACACAGTCGGTGTTATCTCCATATTTATCTTTGCCTTTAAAACCTTTTCAAAATAAACACTCACAAATCCTGACAAAACGACTTCACTTACAACGGCGGCAATACCAACTAAAAACTCAGTTCGCTTCTGCTGGCCGAGCTCAATGATTGGCATAGTTTGGTGGGAGATTAAAATTGTGCCGAGGACAGATAGCATAAGAGCCCGCCACTTACGAACATGTAGTGACCGATTTAACATGAGAACAGAAAACACACCAGTAGTTAAGAGTTTACCCTGTGAAAAAACCGTAAATAAACCGGCATCTATTCTCTGTAAGGATGCATAACTTAAAAGATTCATGATGAGATATACTCCTGCTGGCACCAACATAGGTCTAGATGTGGATACGATGTATAGTGCTTTGTGGGGGAGGGTTTCACCAAGAGGGGCGGAGGAAGCCCCTGGTGATGCAAAAATCCTTAATGCTGAATATAGTAATTTGATAATTTCCCCTACTAGAAGGATGGAGCTTGGCGTGGCTTTTTGTAGGAGAATACCTTGGGAATATCGTCGGAGGAGGGCATAGCCTGAGTTCTGCAAGCATAGTAACACCAATACAATCACTTTCATTGTGGCAATGCGCCGATCTCTGGAGTCGACGGACCACATCTTAAGTATATTCATCGATATATATATACAGACTATTTTATGCGTTCAACGTATATGAGTATATTGAATTATATACCTACTACATACAACAGTTTACATACGACAATTTACGTACGACAGTTTACATGTGTGTATATATGTATATATGTATTTATATATTATTATACTATTACTACAACTGTAACTATAACTATAACTATAGCTATATAACTGCAACACTCATATGTAAATACGTTCTATGATGCGCATAAATATAAACAATCTAAATTAATCTAATTATTCTATAGGTTTTAATAATTATCCTCATCCATCCAATTATCTAATTTGTTTAAAATAATGTATCGAATGAATTCAATAGATTTTGTGTAGATTGTTTTTATTTCTCTTTGATTATTGATGGTCTTATGCTAGCCAATTGAATCTAAGTAACCACTACTGAACACAAATCACGGTTTACATTAAACAAATTAAATGCTATATAAGTCACTTAATTGGTTAATAGGTAATATATTGTTTATAGTCAATCATCTATTGTTTATTGCATTGCTAATCTATAATGAATCCCCTTTTAAATGCGCCATGTAAAGCGAGCTTTTTGTCTGTATAGCCTCATTTACCTGAGCTTCTCAAATCGGCTCCGGTCTTTTATGTAGCTATATATACGATTGGTCCTTTCTAAAAGAGAGGCCTATAGGACGTTTGGTTTTTATCGTGTGTCAATTGTGTTGCGATTATAATTGTAAATAGGACAAATAGACTGACGACTGTAAAGATTTTTATTGGCCAATACACGTCACAATTAATTATCGGATCTTACCTCGATCGAATACTATTGATTATGTCCTCCTTAGTTATGGCAAATTAACCAACTTCCTCATACCGAGTACAATGTATTGACAAATTGATTTACGCCATTAGAATGATTTACTATTATATGACCCTTGCATCATCCGCTTGTTATTAGGATTTCGGTCGAACTATAGGTTCATTCGCAGTTAACGATCTTGTAACACTTTCTAATATGGCATCTTATATATAGAATAGACTACTTCAGAACCCATCATTTAATTAGATAATTATGACTATAGTTACTTCGCATAAGCTGTTTATGTAACTATATTTGACAGTAGTTATCTACATTAGAAGGAGGGGAGGTAGTACTGCTTTTGGAAAATCATGTTCTTTTTTGGCCAAAGAGTATCACCAAGTCACTCTTATTTTTAAAAACCAATCTAACATTTATCCTAGTAGGGGTAACATAATATTTGTTAAAAAATAAAATGTAGTCAACTATAAGAGTAAAATAAAATATAATGCAATACATACGGTATAATATTGGAGTTTTTGATCAAAATGATAAGCTTTGTTGCGATTAAAGTTAAAACTTTCCTATCAAAAGGAGAAGAAATAAATTGAATTTTTTTATGTAATGTTATATTGTAGTAAAAACTACTAGCTCAAAAAGATATCTTGTCATCTGTGATATGTAATATACTATTCAAGAGATTGTAGTTCCTTTAGAATAAAAAAAATAACTCGATATATATATGATTGATATAATAATATACGCCGCATCCTTTTACTGGGCAAATGATGCTGACAACATGTTATATATATATAACAATTATAACATGCTTTCTGAAGACATATTCAATAACATCTAGGTTGAATATAAATTGAAAGAAAAGTTAAAAAAAAATAGGTTTCTTTTCAAATCTTATATAAAGAACAACATGGCAAGCGCCATATGCTATCGTCAAGTAAGCAAGGAGAATAGAAGGAGGATATAGGTTAAAACTCTTAAAGGCATATCTGTTAAGGATATTGCAGAAGCCCGAGCACTGAACTGCCAAACGATTTATAAAATTGTGAAGAGATTCAATAAATTGAACACAACTACTATGCGGCCTAAGGGCGGAGATAGAAGGTGCAAGCTTGCATCTGATTAAAAACTATAACTACTTACCTGGGTCAACAATAATGCCTCTTAAGAACTTCCGATCTTGCAATAATGGTCCGAGAGAAGCTTTCTAAAAGTATCTCAACTTCCGCCATAGAAAGGACCTTATTGGGTTTTCACTACACAGTAAAAAACCTAGTACCTGTGCCTGAGTGTAGAAATGAAATTAGGATCGAAAAGTATTTTGATTACGCTAATCGGTTCAGGGAGCTGGAGCAAAATATTGAGGATAAAAACTTCATGTTTTGCAAAAAAGTTGGATTTTAAGTCTCCATCTGACCGAAGAAAGGAAGATCCCTCTGTGGCACTTCTCTACAAATTTAGTAGAAATATTTCGATCTTTGCGGCTGTGAATAAAAATGGTATCAATAGATCAATACAGTATTTCCAGTTGTTCAAGATTATTTTCATAATTCCTATTATTTATATTCTCGTCCTTTTTTTTCTTTACCCAAACTATCAATATATAATATTTTATTATAGTATAGTATACAATTAACATTCATATAAAATAACTAAACTCTCCAAAACTCTTACGTCCGATAGAAACAAACGCCTATCATACTGATATTACTAGCCAGCTAGACTCATATTGTGAAATGATAATGCCAGATCATTTATATTACTAATGAGTTAGACTCAAATCAAGGCGCGGTAGCAGTACTATCCTAGTTTCTAGAGATAATGGGATAACGGGATATAAAAGAGAAAGGGACACAAAATAAACAGTACGGTTTTCTTTATTAACAGTCATTGTATATTTGAATCACTTGACCTCAAAGTAGAACTAGTGTTAATCAACTTTATCAGAGATATAGGTTAACAGAAATATATATTCTAGATCTGTTCATCTAGATAATCGCATTACATGCAAAGTTATTAACTATTTTCTCATCAGTGAAGGTTTTCATCAGCATTCCTCGATTGAGTGCCGATTAATTATCAACAACTTACTGATCTTTTTATCTTCAAAATGGGAATTTTAATCTACCAAATAGGAATATTAATCTTCAAAATAGATACTTTATCTTTAAAATAAAATTTGTAAATCTTAATATGCAAATATTAAATTTTAATGTGAAATTTAAACCTCAATATGAGAATAATCATCAAAATATTCAATAGAAACCAAAAACAATAATAAAATAAAAAAGATTAAGACCAATCATCCGGTTCAAAATCTAGAAGTTAATATTTTATTAATATAACCACTGTGCGACTATCAATAAATAGCTTATTTTTGTTGGAAATTTGTTCTTAGTTAATGTTAGGTTACAGAAAATTTATATTTTACTGTCGTCTATACAATGGGAGTTACAAATATTCAGGCTATATTGACCACCTAATCTAAATATATGTATGTTTTGGAGGTTGGAGCCATAGTCGCTGAGTCAAGGATTTAAGCCTATTACTAAAGTCCAAAACTGGTAAATTCTTAATTGCCTACTCTTTTTTATTATATAATATATATATATATATATATATATCTATATTGAGATTTTTTCTTGCTTTATATTATTATTAAAATTACTATTATTAAAAATATTTTTACTATTATTATTTACATTACTACTATTCATACTCGTTCGATCTATATATATAACACTGGGAGTATATAAAATATTCTTGCCTGATGAATATGCAATAGCATTCCTGTCGCATATTATGTCATAGGAATATATAAATAATCCCTCTATATTAATGAAAATTAATTTATAATTAAACATATCCTGGTATCACCTAGAATATCCAGAATATCCAATACTTGCGGTTTATTTCTAAAAACCGAAGGATAATTGTATGGTTATGTACGAGTTTGCAACATCTTGCATGAGGTATTTCCTGCGAGCGCGCTTAATTATTAAATAACAAGTAATAATAGTAATATCTGTATACGCGTGTAGATTAGGTAGGCTATAAGGGTTGGACCTTGGCTCACTTTGTATGTTAGTCTAGTGCCTAGTTTATAGGTTAGTGTAGTGCTCAGTGTATAGGTTGATGTATTAGGGGGTTAAGATGTGTGAACATGACATATAAGGGTGTAGGAAGTAGGCCATGTTTTTGTGTACACATGCATACATACATCAACATGCTGATGTTTAGTCAAGTATATATATTTACTAGTTTGTTTGTATATACATATGTACGTACATATGTATTTTTATGTGCATATATTAATGCATGTGTCTATATTTGTATAGTGAAACGCAAGACAGACAATTTTAGTATAAGACTTTCGCCTTTGTGTACCCTCCTTACACAAAAGCCAACTAGTGTATTCTTCTATTTTCTGGCACAAATAGATACACATACATAGATATAATTATATATATATACAGCTAGTACACATATACATGTATGTATGTAGACATGCATGTATATATGTGTGTATATGTGTATATATGTATGTATATATGTGTGTATATGTGTATATATGTATGTATATATGTGTGTACATGTGTATATATGCATGTATATATGTGTGTATATGTATTTATATATGTATGTATATATGTATGTATGTATATACATTTATGTATGTATGTATAGGATGGAGAGTCATCTCTAACTGTACTTTGGTTAAAATCATCAGTGATAAGGCGCCAATAGGAGTATGGTGTCAGAATGTGGGACAGAAGAGGGAGAAGGGTCACTGTTGAAGGGGTAAGGGATAGTATATATATGTGTATATGTATATATATACTATACGACTAGTATACATACTTCTATGCATACTATTATGCATATTACCCTACATACATACATACTATCATACTATCATACATACTATCATACATACATACCTACATACTATCATACATACATACCTACATACTATCATACTTTCATATATTACATAAATGCATAACCAATCAACTATCCTCCAATGTCTTTAGAGTGTCCTGGTTGGCCCTATGTCAGCTACTTCAACAGGGTGATATAGATAGGTCTACTGATCGTCTAAATGAGGAATTTATCCAAGGAGGCCTATTGGCTAACCTGTTTCAACATGATTTCTTCAACCCAAAGGTAATTAGAGATTGGTAGAAAATCATTGATGTCAGAAAGTACTTGTATTACATTTGGTTATATATGTTAATATTGAGCTATACATATACACACATATAAATATATGAATATATATATTGCCAATACAGACAAGTTTTTTTTTAACATATATATTAGTGGTTAATTCTATACTAGATAATAATAATTGTGGATAGGTATGATATGAGTCAAAATGTAATCTTATGTCTTGTCTTACATTTAAACTCAAATGCATGCATACACTAGTTTATTTTAAAGATATGTCTGTATAGATAGTATATATGTGCATATATTATCATACCTATCTCCATTTAGTGTCATCTATGGTAGAGTTGATCGCTAATACATTTATATTTATTCTCCCTTTTATATACGCACATGCATGCATACATACATACATACATACATACATACATACATACATACATGCATACATACATACATAAATACATACATACATACATACATGCATGCTTACATACTATCATATATACATACATACATACATACATACTGTCATACATGCATACATACATACTATCATATATCAAACGTACCTACCTACTTACATACATAATACATGTATGCATACTATCATACATATACAAACAGATCGCTGGCACAGTCAAAGATCAGATTAAGAAAGATTTTGATAAAGATCCTGAGGCAGAGAGAGGAAATGGTGTGGCAGAGAAAGAAGTGTGCGAGGGACTGATATTATTGGTAGAACAGATAGCTGAAGATTTGGTAGGTTGGGCGGGGTTGGTAGTATAGTTAGTTAGTATAGTATAGTATAGTATAGTGTAAGACAATATAGTATATATATAGATAGTATATATGCTTGCATATGTATATATGTAAGTAGTATCTACTAACCCTATGCTCCTACCAGGGCCTGCCAACCACATCCTCCTATGCCCTCCTTAAAGTCTATCATGGTTTTATGTGGCCTCATATCTCTATGTACTCAGTGACATTTGTTCGCCAAAATAAATTTAAGGATAGATGCGATCAGGTATGTATAGATACATATACTAATAGTAGTTATAATATATAGTATTAATGGTTTTGGTAATCCTATTCTAAACCCCTAATTTACAACAAGAATCCTCACTCCTAATTTTTATATATACTCTTAATTATTGAATTGCCCACCAATCAGCTTTTAGACTTATATACAATTAAATTTAATCAATACAAGGGATTTTCCTTTCTTGGCTACTTCACTGACATTGTATTGGTATAGATATAATATAGGAGATATGTGTATATGTATAGTATGTGATAATTAGATATAGTAGGGTGAAGATATAGTACTGGTTCATACTTACACAGATAAACATAGATCCGATCGGTGTACTATAACGAACGGCTTTCTCTGTTGGAAATTGCGTGCTCTTTATCTGGTAGATTATTGCAGGAGGCACGAGAAATGACCCTGTTCAAGGTATGTTTTTGTATTGTTATATGTTATTATATATATATATATATATGTGTGTTATATGTATATGTATTGTTATATGTATATGTGTTGCTATATGAGTATGTATTGTTATATGTATATGGCTAGGGGGCGGTGTAAGCCTGTATGTAGGCATTTCTATCTGTGGTATGTGTATGCCGATATATAGGTATATTGCTTTATGATATATATATATATATATATAGCTTTATCTACTTATGATATATGTATGCCTATTTTTGGTTATATCTATTTTTAGTAGATGTAGGTGTGAATGCATACACTAACGTGTTTTATTCCTGGGTACAGATCAATATAATGGGTCAATTGCTTCCATCCTATTGGCAGAAGGTCATGGATACATATAGGTCGCATGACCAGGCGAAAAAGAGTAAGGTAAGTAATAAAATATAGTATTAACTCATTTAATATCCCTACCCCAGTAATGATAGTGGTTTAAAATTCAATAATAATGCAACATGCATTGTTCACACTATACATTTACATTGTTTTATTGAATGAGTAGAGTTGTATAGGCCAATGATGACTGAACATTAATTAGCCCTCTTATTTGTGATCACTATTAATAAAACCCTGTAGTGTATGCTAATTACCTTTTAAAATACATTTTATCGCATAATAAAAGGCATATATGGACTATAGTAACTTGAGCCCTGTGATCTGCCATCAATCATATCATGCCCACACACCCACCCACCATACCCTACACAATCACACATCTAATTGAACTGTAAAAAGACCAAATAGAAATGAATATCTTAGCTATTTTAAATAGCCTATACTTACCATTCCTCGATTTTATTTTTGGTTTATTCAAGTAGTCTCATTAACTATTTCCTTTCAAATATTTTTTAATGCAGATATATTAGTTTTTCTAATGAAATGTTGCAATATTCTATGTCCTTTCTACCACATGGTGACGTACGTGCGCACACTATTAACCAATAAAAATTAATCCATAAAATTTGTCCTATTGGGTTATTATTGTTTATCCCTTTATACCGTTAAATAGTTTTGATAATATGATATAGGTATAGGTATTATGTATCTATATTATACCACTCCTTTTAGTTTATAACACAATATGATTGGTGGTGGGTCATGTCATTAGGATGAACCACTGCCCAAGCTGCAGATAATTAAGGAGCAAATGGTATTGGTCAATATTATTCTAAATTTAGCCTCATTTGGTCATACGACTTGTAATGAAAGCCAATTATCTGAGCTTATCTCTTCATTCAAGGTATCGTTATCTTTGTTTCTTTGCTGTATTTAAATTAGTGACCTGTACTGTACTGTATAGTGTTGTGTTGTATCATGGTGTGTTGTAGTGTGTTTTTGTTTTGTTCTTTGTGCTAAAGGTATATATACAGTGTTATTGCTTGTATCTTTTATTATTTGCATCAAAAAAAAAATTTCGTTCATGTTTTCCATTATTCATACATATACATGTATCTATACTATACATATCTATGTAGCTAGTAACCCTTACTCCCTTTCTTACTAAGTATATCCAATTGTTTTTTTCTTTTTCTTTCCGCATTATTTTATATACTAGTACTATTCCTATCTAAGTTTACTTATTAGAAAAATACCTATAATGGAACGAGAAAGATTGTTCGTATAAAATCATGTGATGGTAGCTTCTGACACGACATAATGACGGCATGTCATATACCCATATATAGCTATACCTTACTTATATATAGTTATATCTATATATAGTTTGTTATTAAATAAAGCCAATGCCCATTCACAGTTTTGTGATGAAGACTACCTATTGGAACCAATGGAAACACATGATGCCACCACTGAGAAAGCACTTCGTAATCTCAAACATCTCCAGGTATGGTATTTCAATATCTTGTATTGCCCAGTAGTATTACAGAGTTAACTTGTCCTGCAGTACTGCTACTAATATATATGCTAGTATATTAAAGATATTCTATTGGAGGATAGAAACATTTATATTTTAATATAAATTTGACTTGTATATATATATATATATACATGGTTGTTAGATTTCTACTGAAATACACTGCACACTGGAATACTTATAGATTAATATATTATAGTTATTGTATTGGAATATAGAGCCTTTTATATTTTAATATGTTAAGATTATTGGTGTTCACTTTCAATGTACTAAAATCTCGCTTTCCCCTTCAACCAATCATTAGCTATACATCCTAAATATCTGATCGTAATGTTGCTTCATTAGATTAACAAGCACTATATTGTTAGTTTACCTTGTATTGAAAGGTCGTCTATTTGTAACTGAGTACTGTGCTTATACATATACAGACCAATACATTCTGTATTACCTATACACCTAACCAATTACCTCCTAGCTTCTTGCAACCTCAGCCTGTCTATTGAATGTAGTTGACCTATCGGATCTCATAGAAGTTCCAGCTACCAATGACGGCCAAGTATCTACTGGATTCTTGCCTAATATGGCTGGTGCGACGGTGCGCTCCAACGAAAAGATTGTTAGGTAGGTGTAGGTGCATGATATGGTGCGACATAGTAAGATATAATAACATATAATAGCATATCGTAGCCTATAGTATTATGGAATATCATATACTATCTTATTATGTGGCGAAAAGATGATTACTAGGATGCCTTTACTCACATAGTCTAGTACACTCCGTCATAATGACATCATCGTTCCGCGCAGTGTGGAGGAAGTGGTGGAAGGACTCAATCCTGTTCAGGATCAGGTGTTGACAGAGAGTAGTACACAGGGAGACGTGATTTATAGCGTATGGTATCTCGCCAAATGTTTTATCAATCCAATCACCCCTCAATGCAATCATAACCCAGGCGAACCGTGTGAAGAATGTGTAAGGGTTTATTTGCTTTGCATATGTTAGCAAGGTTTATATATATGTGTACTGGTGGCCGACCCAGGTTTCTTGTGGTCATCATAGATATTGTGGGCATTAGGATAGTATTAGACTATTGCCACCATTTCTTTAGTTGTTGTTGTTCTTATTATTACTACATATTATATAACAATGAAAACATAGTACCAATATATATCAAATATAATATAACTTACTTGTAATACTTAATTAATAGCTAATAATCAATTTTGATTAGGCGATATTAAAATGGTTTAAACTATATGAGACAGTCTACAAGGCACAATAATATTCACAGTGTATGTATGAATGTGCACCTAGCAAATATTCAAAAACAAATTAACACACGTGCCTTCCAGCCCTATGTATGATCTATATTTAGCCGTACACTAATCACATATCCCACCTATAGCAAGAGGTCCAGATCCATCTAGTATTGCGGTTGAAGCATCTATTGATTAGTCTTCTCAACATGCTATTGGTCATGGATGATCTGGGCACTCAGGTACCAATCCTGATATTCCATTTTATTATTATGCGTGAGATAGGGTGTGTGGTGTATGTATAGTATATATATGTGTATATAGGTATTGATGTATGTATGGATAGTATATGTGTATGTATGTATATATGCATTGATGTATGAATGTATTCATCTATGTTTCTTATGTACCCCTATATAGGTACATATACCATATGTAGACGTGAGATATTCGCTCTTACTGGTGGCAACCTACCTACCCACTGCATTTATCATTGCACTTGTTCCTACTATGCCTAATTCCTTTCTAAATACATACATACATACATACATACATACATACATACATACATACATACATACATACATATATACATACATACATGCATATACTCACACCAATCATCCTATCCTTTCCGCAGCCCTTATCATACGGATCTGTGATAAACTCTATCTACCAACTACTATTACATGCATGTCACAGAGCCTTTAAGATCCAGTGGGGTGACGTACACGGTTATAATCCCTATCTAATGAGTTATGATTCGCTCGAGGATGATCGGACTATGGTATGTCCATGTCTGATTGGTTGGATTGGGCCCACACAATTTATTTTTGTTTTTATTTTATATTTTTTTAAATCTTGTCATACTATTATATCATTGGTGGTTATACGTTCATAGGAGGATCGTACAATGGTATATCGATATCATATTTGTTGGTTTGGACATTTAAAATTTATCCATTGCGCCTGATTTGATGTCATTGACCTCTTGCTTTTTATTCATTTTATTTTTTCAGTTTATTTATAGGAGTTTACTGATTCTGATTTAATTTAATGGAATATAATATAATATAACTGGGAAATACAATATAGTTTTTTAGAAATAACCATATTGAGGCTAGTGAGTTAATTAATATAATTAACTGTATAAGGTTTCTAGTTAAGGGACATAAGCTAAACCTACTCCCATTAATACATTAAATATTACCTTTAATGAGATTAATTAGCTGTCGGCTATGGGTTGGCTGTAGTATTTATTTATTAACCATATATAAAACTAGTACATTTCTACTGGTTAGAAACTTGAATTGTGCTTTTACCCATTTTTTAATAGTCAAATCAAAAGAATATTGGTTAAAAAGAAGCTGAAAGTATACCGTGTTTAGAGCCAAGAATCAACTCGCATCAACTAGGTGCCGATATCTTAGATTAATTGCTATCTATGGTATAATTGCTATTAATTACGAATTGCTTTATATTTTTAATATTCGAGAAGCCAGTAATATACGATGATAGCATGACTTAAAATATTAAAACTTTATTCTAACTTGATGCTGCTTTAATTAGTTTTAATGGATATACTTAATGCTAATTACAGTTGAATTGAATATTAACCCATTACTTTACGCCCTGTATTTTCACTATATACCCAATCTACTTACTAATACTAATAACTATAATGTATATATATGTTATTGGTTGGCATAATTAATGACAGTGAATGATAATTAGCACTAATTACATTACGTCATGTAGGTAAGCTGTGGCCCAGAGGCCTTGCAGATCGCAAATATTCTAATGCAAACCATTATGAAGAATGACGAAAGAGAAAATTTCTGGGATTACTGGGTGAGTTATATATGTATTTAGTCGATATATCATTAGTCTATTATATATCAGATCACCCATTCGATACTTTTCGGTCCTCGCCATGTTTGAGTTGTATGCATGTATGCATGTATGTATATATGTATGTATTATGTATGTATATATATATATGTATGTATGTATGTATGTATGTATGTATATGATAGATGCATGTATCTATCCATATCTGCCTTCTATAACTATAGCCCTCTACTATATATTCAATTTATCAAGCCAGCCATTATTTTAGGACTCTAGCAAAGGGTTTAAATATATATATTCGATATTTTGGTTGTGTAATTCAGATAGGAGGCATATACATATTATTATACCTACATACCTATACATACATACACACATACGTACATACATATATACATACATACATACATACATACATACATATATACATACATACATACATACATACAT
>NAOQ01000179.1:34583-55471 GCA_002751075.1 Ichthyophonus hoferi | reverse complement strand
TAGCAGTAATTAATTAATAATTTGTCAATCATGCCTGATGCGCTTGTTACTAAAACGTTGTTTGATCTACAAGTAAAATGTATGGTAAAGTTCATACGGCCCGTAGTGTGGGATGTGCTAACCAGGATAGTCATAACATATTTTGGACAGTTCACAAATAATCTGTATCAAATTTAACTGGAAGTAACGTCTTTTCTTTCTAGTAATAAGCGACTGTAACAATAAATAAAACGAATATCATGTTAAAGTGCAGTGAACGCTTTGGTTTCCACATGCCAACAAGCATAGCTATAAAGCACATTATTGTAATGTGTGGGCGATTTATTCAATTATTATAAACAGTATGATGCTCTTCAAAGGGCTGCCAGATAACTAACCAGCTGTTGTCTAATTTGTAGTAATGTAATATTTAATCAAGCCTGAAAATTAGTGTTTTATAACTACATTATCAAAAATTTGCCTATGTTTACCTCAACATGTGCATAGTTAGTATTACCTTTGCATTATCTTTTTTTTTTCTTGACAATGAATTATAATGTAATAATATAAGCACAACCCTTCCAACATTTAATGTTTTTCTTCAATTTGCTATCTCCCATAGGTAATAATAAATAAATTCTATTTATCGAAAGAAATACAGCCAAAACGATATATGTCAGTGTTTACATGCAACTTGGCATATTTTTTCTGGAGCCGTGTTCCCTGAAGTTCCTGCATGAACCGTGGCCTGTCGATGTGGATATTGAATCATTATACATATCACCATCATTTTCGATATGATCTTCATTATCTTCTTCATATCTCTGATTATCTGCATATTTTTCTTCCGTTTTCTCTGTGTTTTTTTTCTTATTTATATCAATTGGTACCATACAACTTAACCGACTGTAGTCGATCGTTCGGGAACCATCCTCCTTTAGAGATATAAGGTCACAAAAGTGCATGTCAAATGCAATATTTCCATCATCTAAGTCATACGAGTAGTTAAAAACTACACTCTGCATAGATGCCTTTTCCGTACCCAGAACCTGTGGGTTAGGGTTGAAAATGTTAATATACAAATAACTAGATGGAGGATATTAAAGATAGTGGCGGTTAAGTTGTATCAATGGTAAAGTCATTATGGATCTATTGCTTAGTGTTAGTAAAAATCTAATTAATCTAGCAATTATTTAGAACAAGTTTTAAAGAATTAGGTGTCTTTAATTCAGATATTTCCCATAAACCATTCCCTCCTCAGTGAGGGTTTTCATCAGCATTCCTTTGATTGATTGCTAATTATTACGTAATGATAATTAATTAATCAACTTGCAACTATGGATTAGGGGTTTTATTTCCTTAAACCTCTCAACTACTGCATGTCCTTTGCAAGAGGTAAAGTTAAGATAAATATCATGGTATAGTAGTTTAGCATATTTATTATTGTAATAATAGTATAGTATAGTTATAATTGTTATAGTAGTATAGTATATTATTATTATCATCATCATAGTAAGATACCACAGATTCAATTCCAAACCAATAAATATTTCTATAGGAAATAAATAAATAATAGTCTAGTAGTTCCTTATAACGTTTTTTATACCAGTTCTTGTAATTAAAATTTAACTATAATATATATTGACCATTGACAACAATGTACCACTTGAATTATAGTGGTATGACCTTGAGTATATTATATTGCAATAAGTGATACTAAACACGTATAATATATCAACATCATATAGCAATGTATGAATAATTACTTGAAAAAACATTCATATATTGCGGTAGAGTTTCACTAATGATTCAATAAAAATGGTGACCAAAATATATTAAGTGGCTAACGGACCACTAACGAAACACCTATTAAAACTTGAAAACTCACCGTAATATAAAATGAGACACCCTCTTCATACAGCCTTTCCCGAGTATAGTTAACCAATGGTGAGTCGTCTGTTATAATGTGACGAATCAACATGCTATATCTCCACATAGGTGCATACGACCGGACCAATGGGAGTTGTTCTAATTTCATAATCGTCAAACCATCATGCGTTATTACTGGGTGAGCAAAGGTCAAGAAAAAATTGGCGTCAATCATAACTGGGGGCACTCGAGTAATTACAATTCGGGCCAGAACCGACCCGTATTCGGTCTCGCCAATGGATTCTCTGGGGACCTGGTTGGGCGAATGGATTTAATTTTTTAGTACATATAGATATACTATACATATAGTATAATTGATTGTTTATAATTCACTGTATCAAGTTATTAGTTTAATCCATGGGCCGTAGACAGGCATATATATAAAAAATTAAAAAATTAAAAAAACCAAGGTAAAAATACCACTAAAACTAAAACATACCCGAGTACTCAGACCTATATTATTTTTTCCATTATTGAAAGCATTGGTATCTTGTTTGTGCTGGGATGTCTTGTCTTTCTGTAAGGGTTAACTTGAGTAAGTATAAAGATATGATATTGTATTGCACATATCAATATGTAAGACTACACTAAACCACTCTGTATTATATTATAATGTATTGTATAGTATAATATGATATTATACCATATTGTGATATATGGTATTGTATTGTATTGTAATATATTATAAGGATGTCTTGATAGTCTAAGGTTAGAAATTTTTTGTATTAGATTTTAACTAAACATTTGGCCCAATTACGAATTATCATTAACGCCTTTCTGATATTTTAAAAAGGGAAAGTCAATAATTGATCAGCGATTAAACTTTTCCAGGATTAGTCAGCAGTTAATCTACGTGATCTATAAGCTGGTTTAAATCAATTACATAAGAACGTATCATTGGTGTATACATCCCATATAGGGGTAACTAACCAAATTAACAGTGGTCCATAGTAAAATTAAAACAAGATCCAGACCAATCATTTGCAACAAGAGAGGGCTGATAGCCCACCACTCAGGCTATGCTCTTAAAAGAATCAAACCAATTGGACTCCATTAAATAAAAACAGCCTATTTCAAATACATCACAATACCTTAGGACGAAAGTTAATAATTAATTTTTCACTAGCACAGATGGCGGCTGACGGTAATGACAGCCGTGTAAATAGGATGCCTGTTAAGAAAACAAAATACAATTGGCTGATGAGGCCATGAAGGTTGGCTACTAGAATGTTATAGGTCGAAACAGTTGTTATGGGACTAGATCCTGAAAGCGTTGATTGGGACAGGCTATAGGATGGGTGGGATAGGAGGGTAGAGAGATAGATATGTTAGTGGTTTCATGCATTTGAGGTGTTCAAGTGTACTAACAAGTATGTATGCATATTAGCAGATAGGCAAATACATAAGACTCTATGTAGGTATATACACATATATACATATATATGTTATGCATGTATAAAACTAGAGCTGGTAGGGGAGGCTTACTGACTGCATGAGGTTTGTTATTTATTACCAATCACTAATCACAATTTAAGAATCATTAGCTCAGCCAGCATCTAGTCAGTGACTAATCCTTATGACCAGTATTTAAGCGCTACCCAATTTAAATCCCTTTAGAATAGACCGGTTTGCACGATGCTATTAGATATAATCTATACAGCCCAAGCATTATTGGGGGTCCATGAATTCAAAAGAATGTCAAATGCATTTATGCTTAGAGTGAAAGGGAGAAAGACAGTAAGTTAGGTAAAGAAACCAATCGGATGATATATCATGGATTGTGAATCTATAAACATATAAATGCTAAAAAGTAGGGGCCAATCACCTTCATGCTTTAAAGGTAGAATTGGCCCTGTAAGACTATAACAATTTAACCCTGATTTATAAAATGGGGAAATAGCAAACAATTCCCTAATAAAATACAAAGTTAGGTCTATTTCCATTGATATAATCCATATAGTGAAAAGAATGATACAAAATTCTTCAGAGCCAGGAATATTCTAGCCCTAGATGTACATTCCACTAATATAGTATAGATACTAGTTAGAGTATCCAACTGTCACGCACTTGGAGCAATCTAAACGCGGAATAATAAATGGTTTTTTATAAAAGGCAATGTCTTTATAAACATAGGGAGACAGTTAGATGTAATACGTATGTATCAGACCCCTAGGCAACTACATGAAGATCGTGCTTTCATTAATAAATTTACAGCTGATTGTTTTAATGACAATGGTAGCTCACCCTCTAGAACTTGATATCTATTGGTTGACACAGACCAGGAGAACAATGAAATAATTAGATGGGAAGTAAGATGTATATACATATATGTAGTTATGAATGTAGAAGCAAATGCCCATTTACAGGTATACATCTTCATATTCAAAAATACCCACAATCACCCATCCCATCCACCTGCCTACCTAAATAAGAACACGGCAATATACGACCCGTGATGTCCCTCCAATCCGTTGATATCACGGGTATACATGAGAAAGAATCCAAAGGAAAGACCAATTAATGACGTTATAAGTACTATGAGGAGACCCAATCAGTCAGACTACTATCTATATAGAATT
The DNA here is from genome assembly GCA_002751075.1 of Ichthyophonus hoferi. NCBI lineage: Eukaryota > Ichthyosporea > Ichthyophonida > Ichthyophonidae > Ichthyophonus > Ichthyophonus hoferi. The sequence goes on along the minus strand of NAOQ01000179.1, from coordinate 50,984 downwards.
ACTATCGTCAATCATCGGCTCCTGTACCGTTCTAGGCATATTAATAGAGCACTGGTATATATACAGTAATGTATATTTTAAAAAGAAAAAGATATATGCGCATATCTATAACAGGTATGTTACAAGTTTATATTTTATAACTTTATTGCTCAATCCGATCTATTCGTTAAATCTCTGCATTTTTATGCATTTTATTGCTATATATACAAGTCTATCTATATAAGGTTAACATTGGTCTGTATTTTATGTTGTAACCGTATGTCTTTCCCTTTTGTGGGTTATAATCGCATATTGATTTGTAGTTTGGTTAATAAAATGCAATCAGAGCGCATACTTGGATGGTCAGCACTATAAATTGTTAACCAATGAATAAAAATAATACACTTAATACTTGGCAACATATATTTGTACAACCTCAATCACGCGTGATTATTCATAATATGGTATAGTGACATGTAAAACTAAAACCTACTGAAACATAGCATGCTTAACTGTACTACCAACCATCTATGGATAAAGAGTGTTATATATATATATATACTGCATATATTATATTGTATTGTATGATATTGTATTGTTTATTAGGTACACGTGAAGTACCTCTAGGTGTTTAATCGACTACCTAACCTTCAAAAGGGCTATGCACATATAAGATATAACATAATCTATAATATCATAATAAAAGATATATATATATATATATATTAAACATACCTATCAATATAAACGACCATGTAGCATTTAGAAGGGCAATATAAAAATCCCCAAACCGTTCATGTTGCCTATTAATGACCTTCATAGGCACTCTATGTCGCATAACTTTTAATAATTCTTTTCGTTGTTGGAATGCTTCTCCTTTTATAATATTTTTTAAATCTGGCTTATTCGGCCTACACTCAGGAAGTTTTTCCGCTAAAAATGGTAAAAATGGTTCAGTTATTCCTTTGAGTGTTTTATTCCACATGTTCTGCACTTCAAGTCTCCTTTCGCGTGACTTATTAAGTTTCCTTTCCATTTCTTCCTCTTCTTCCCTTTCTATTGCACTTTGTTGTGCCCCTTTATCACTTTCTGACCTACTTCTGTGCCTCTTGTGCCCTTTTATATTATTTCGTTCCCTCATCGAGCTTACTGCAACTGAAGTCATTTTATATTACTTATTTTTTACTAATTGCATATTCAAAACTATGTTGTTACCATATGATGTTAAACCTTTTCCTTCTGGCTTTCCTTCTTTATCATAACACAAATGACAGGGAAAAATTTAGACACTTTCTCTCCACTAAATATGTAGTGGTGTTATGGTGTTATAGATTTTATGTGTATATAATATACCGAATACTAAAGCTTATCTGTATAGTACGTAGAGTACCTCTTTGAATATTGATTTATACACAGACTAAAATCGACACAAGAGGCATTCATATATATATATATATATATATATTATATACAGTGGAATGTTTTTAAAATCACACACTAAAATGATCATTATTATAAAACTGCGCGCTTAAATTAGCAGGCCAATCACATTTCAAGTGAAGCGTCATAATAATCTAATCGTACACGTGCGGTGAAGCTGAAATTAATGAGCCAATTTTTATATGTACATGTGGATTAGTAAATTGGCTGTTACAATATATATATATATATATATATATGTATGATATATAGTATACTTGAGTATATATCTTACTATATTATATTATATCTTTATTTTCAAGTTAGGTCTAGAAGAGGTTTAGCGATAATAGTTTAAGGATTAAACATTATACATTCGTATAGGTATATAGTATATATAGACTTGAAACGATAATATGAAGTTTGGTTTTAAGGTAGGTTTGAGTATGTTTTATATTATTTTATACTTTCTTTTTTGTTATTTATATTGTTGAATTTGTATGTTGCTTGCTTAAGTCATTTTTTGACGTTTATAAAAGAGAGAAAGGAAAAAATTGGGGATAAAGAAATATGGAGAACATGTGTGCGTGTGTCTGTGTCTGTGTCTGTGTCTGTGTATGCTTGTGTACGAATGTGTGTGTATGGGCATGAGGAGATGCAAATGTTTCAGTTTAGGCATTCGATTTTTTTTATTTTGTTATTCCCTTCTCTGCAAACCTTCTCGGCGTATTTTTAATCAGCACTCCAAATACACAAGTGTTTAAACTTTTGCAATACTACTCTACTACTTTTATTATGGTGCTTCGAGTGACAATGAGGATAGAATGATAAATAATATGTACATACACTTCAACACATTTATACGCATGTTCTCATGCTATACATAACTCCTAGATACCTGCATACTTGGACACAGCTACACACAAAAATCAATTGATTGCTCCTTTCATATGTTTGATGCATTTGTATTCATAAATTCATTTACAATTTACTTCTTTTTAACAAGCATACATACATGCATATATTTTTTATTTCTAGTTGTCTAAACATACAAGTACAACTTAATAGTGTCTGCATATGCACTTATTTCACTATCTCTTTTTAAAGACGTTAAGAAAGGCGTGCATATAACCTTATATAAAAAGGAAATGATATATATATATATATATACATCTATACACATGCATGAAAATAATTATGCGGAACATAGAAGAAGATATGAGGTTACTACAAATCTACAAATCTTATTTACATTATTTACATATTTTATAGATTGTCATACCTACCATATGTGCATATCTCTCAATCATATAGTCGTACCTTGAACCTTTTCCAATCATTGGCTTACATTTAAAGTGCAAACTGTTTTCTTTTGGGCTATTTTTTGTCTCACTCTGAGCCAATCTTCTATACCCGTATATATGCATATATATTTATGCATGTGCTTTGTCACACACAGCACTAAGGATATGATATAATGTAATATAACCTAATTTGATATGGTTTGATTGAATAAGAGACGACACGTTCCAATAAAATGCCAATAAAATGGCCATGTAAGAGAGATAGGTTGTAACGCAAAACAACATTATCTAACATCCTACTATAATCAACACAGCCCTAACTAATATACGTCCTCTCTCTTCCTTACAGTTCTCCAATCTAGTTGGCTCCGTGTACAAGCAGGGCAACCTCCTCTTCACCCCTGATGGCAACAGCGTAGTAAGCCCCGTTGGAAACCGGGTGTCTGTCTTTGACCTGGTCAAGTATGTCCATTTCTCTCTTTATCTCCTTCTTTCTTTTTTATTATTTCATTATTTGATAATCTATTTCTTGTACCTATACATATATATTCCTATAAACTTCATACACACATATATATATATATACATGCAAGTGCATATACAAGGCCTCTGTCATGCTTTCGCCAATTTTCTTTCTCTTTTTATTCTGTAGTGGTAAATTTTCTATCTTTGATATATATGTATGTGTTTATATATACATAACTCTCAATGTTAATTCTGTTCAGTTATTTATTATCTTGTTATTTTACACCCATTATTATAATGACTATATACAAAAATACATGCATATACAGCTTGTTGGTTTCCCTCTTCCCTTTTGGTTTTTTATTCTATACTTCTTTTACAAGTACGAACACACGCACTTACATACACACATAGACGAAACGTACACGCCTGCCCACCCACACATACACCTTTAGTACAGATATTCCACTGCATTTTTGCTTCTTAATATTATAAAACCTCCGCTCTTGCATATCTGCCTTCATGTATTTTCTGCATTTAATTTTTAAATAATTATTCAGCCAATTAAACATTTGTTTTATTTCACAGTCATACCAGTATTACCCTTCCATTTGAGAACAGGACCAACATTGCCTCTATCACCCTCTCTCCTAATGGGCTTTTGCTTGTGTCTATTGACGAAGGTTTGTATATGTATTTGTTTATTCTTTTTGTGAATGTATCAGTCTACATATGTGTGTATTGATATAAAGTGTACGTATGAGTACAATGTATAAGTATATATAAACGTATATATATATGGGTAGAAGTTGTAAGCATTAATATAAGATATATGTAGATGTATAGGTATAGGTATAAGGTATGTTGTATATATATGCTACCAACTATAAGTAATCCAACCATTAAAGCGCACACAATGGGAAAAAGACGGAGCATCATTGGTCAATATCAATAAAGGCATGCATGATCCTATACTACTCATATATAGTTTAATGGGCAAAGAATATTGCCATTAATGGAGAAAGGGTGGGAGAGAGGATAGATAGTTATAAATAGAGTGCATCCGACCTATAATATTGTATTTAACCAACTCATTGTGAGCAGATGGTAGGGCCCTATTGGTCAACTTTAAGAAGGGTGTGATTCTCCACCACTTCTCTTTCAAGGAAAAGGTTAAAGATGCCCAGTTTAGTCCTGATGGCCAGTATGTGACGCCCTCCCTATATAGTTAATACCTGTGTATGTGTAGTAGTTGTAGTAGTAGTCTCTATATACCATGAATAACAGCGTACTATCCTCTACGCCCCTGCTCATTCTGTTCCCATTTACTTTCTCTCTCTTTCTTTTTCTTGTCTCTGTCCTATTGTTTTATTTGCCGTATTCCAGTGATTTTCAACCAATGGAATATAGTTTTTAAAATTCAACTTAAAGCAAAGTCATTCCTAGTGTGCAAGTCTTTATAAGTAGTATGACGTAGGTGCATGCACACACATTTTCCCACGGAAGTCACAATTTAACATTCCAATATATTCATCTATCTTCCTATTGGATTGGACGTAGTCATGACTTCAATTTTCTATCCTGTTATTTATTGGTAGATGGCCATGTCTTCCTTCTTCTATATGCTCTAGTAGATTTATCCTGCTGACTTTATTCTATTACGCTCCCTTTTGTACATTTCACTAAGTATATAGTTGTTAACCAAATCACGCCAAGAAAATACGAACTAAAAGATATAAATAAATGGCAATGACAATGCTAGTTATAACTTAATAGATTCATTAATATTCCCGGGTTACAGATATATAGCCGTTACCCACGGCAAACATGTACAGGTGTGGAGGGCTCCTGGATTAAGCAAAGAATTTGCACCCTTTATACTATTTAAGGAATATCCCGGACATCATGATGATGTCACCACTGTTCGCTGGTCACCTGATTCACAGTGCGTTTAACTATTGGCTATTGGTCTTACTTAATTTTAGTTTATTAGTTGTATTAGAGCGTCTCTTACTTAATTATTTTACTTATTTCGTATCACTATTTCTGTTTGATTAGCTTTGCTCTCTGATTTCGACCCATTTATCTATCTGTCTGGCTATCTATTTATATATGTATCTATCTACCTACATACCTATCTAGGATAACTTGCTGCTGTTTCCTTTTGATATTTTTTACATATATACCCATACTCATATATAAGTTATATAAGTATTCAATTCTTCTTATTGGATACCTTTCTCTCAATCATTAAAGCAATAACACTATAGTTGTTCAATGACGATAATGGAGCTAATTAGAGGTACCACCCGATCCGATCAGTAAGAGTTACTGGTCAGATGATACCCAAATAATTGGAAATAAAGAGGTTATTTTTCCTAATCAGGAATAATTAAATGCATCAAATTACAAAATTAAGGGTAATCAAAGCAATTGAAGACTTTTTATGTGTTAATTACTAGTAATTAATTACCAGTCTCTAACCATTCCATCCAACTCAGGCTGTTTGTAACTGGCTCTGACGATATGACCGCTAAGGTTTACACTCTTCACCCTGTGCCCAACGCCAAGCCCATCACATTCTCTGGCCATCGCAGTTCAGTGGTTGGAGCATTTTTCTCCGCTGATATGGCACATGTATGTGATTGGTGTTTTATCACATCTCTCTTTCTCTCTATATATTATTCTCTTATATTATCTGCATTTTAGCTACAAAATAGTTGCTCATTTAGCCCATAACATTAAGCACATATGCAGTTTTGGTTATAACTCGATCAAGGAAGAAACATAGTCACAGAGAGACATGCACACAGTATGATACTCTCATATAGTTATCTATCGATTGATTATATATGTATAATATACATGCAATGCTAACCTATATATATATATACTTATATATTTCTTTATCTATAAACTATATTTATTATTTTATTTTATTGTAAAACCACTTAACTATTGGACCATTTTGCTACACGTGTGCGAAGCTGACATGGTATTGGTTGACAGATATATACAGTGAGCAAGGACGGTGCTCTGTTTATTTGGACTAGATCTACTGAGGCCAGGGAGGGTGAAGACACTAGATATGGTATGTGCTTGATAATATATAAATATGTTTGTATGCATGACAGTATGTGTGTGTGCATATATATATATGGTTAAATACGCTATTAATTCATTGGTTATCACCATGGTAACAGGCATTCTTCACTGGGGGGCGGGAGGCAAACACTTTTTCCCCCATAACCATGCCAAGATCATGTGCTGCTCATTCCACGGCGCTACCAATATATTGGTTGTTGGATTATCCAGTGGTATCTTTATGTTATATGAAATGCCTGACTTCAACAACATCCACACTCTAAGGTAATATATATATTATTTTACCCTCCTCTTACATCGAGGGTTGGCCGATCACCTTCCTCTACCGTGCCACTTTCCTATTAATTCTTTATCCTTGAAACCTGAGACTTGTAAAAAAAAAAATTTTAAAATTAAAAAAAAATACAGTTTACAAAATAACCATACACACTATAGCCATTTATCTTTCTCTTTCTCTCCTTATATACTACATATATTACGTGTGAACCCATCATCATCAACCTATACACCTTACAAAGCCAGCCTTATTATATGATTCACTAACCACCTATACATACATACAGTATTTCACAAAAGAGAATCACATCTGTTGCCATTAACAACACGGGAGAATGGTTAGCCTTCGGCTGTGCGAAGATAGGCCAGCTGTTAGTATGGGAGTGGAAGAGTGAGAGCTATGTCTTAAAACAACAAGGTCATTTCTATGACATGAACGTGCTGGCATACTCCCCTGATGGTCAGTTGGTGGCCACTGGTGGAGACGACGGCAAGGTGTGTGTGTATATATATACTATTATGTGTTATGTATATGGTATATGGATGTATATACATTTATCTTGGCTCTTATATACCTTATTATTGTTAATTCTGGCTCTTGCTCATAAAAATATCCCCTTGTCTTATAATATATATGTATTTATACACAAATGCCACCACTACACATACATACGTAAATACATATATTCTATTCCCATTCTCTTCCTGCTGCACAGGTTAAAGTATGGAACACTCGTACTGGATTCTGTTTTGTCACCTTTAGTGACCATGCTGCAGGCATCACTGGGTAGGTTACTTACTATATAGCGAAGCTGTAAGCTAGATGTTTTGTTGTGTTATGCTGTTATGCTGTGCTGTGCTCTATTCTGTTATGTTATGTAATGTTATGTTATGTTTTGTCATATTATGTTATGTTATGGTATGTTATGTTATTTCATGTTATGTTATGGTATGTTATGTTATTTCATGTTATATTATGTTTTGTCATATTATGTTATGTTATGTTATATTATATTATGTTATGTTATGTTTTGTCATATTATGTTATGTTATGTTGTGTTGTGTTGTGTTGTGATATATTATACTATGTTATGCTATGCTATTATATAGTTTAATATCTACATAGTATATGTATACTAATCTAAGGCCGTATCTTCTCTGTATTTCAAAAGTAAAGTATCCGCACTACAGACTCTATTCATATATATATATATATCCATTTTATTAGAAGCTAAAATAGCGGATAATTAAATATTAATATCAATATTTGATCGGGTAACAACGAATATAAAATATAAGCAAGTCCTTTGTAAGTATATACTAACTACTAACCCATTAGTAATTCCTAAGTGTTTAAATGTTTTCCAAAAAAAAATGAACAAAAATCATGATATAAGATTATTAAAGCAAGCAACAGTGTAACTCTATTTATAATTTAATGATATCAATTCCTATCAAAACCAAGGAATAAAAACTCCCACTATACCAATTAGATATAAATTATCAATATGCATCATTCTAATAACAACTATCCAATCAGTATTCAATTCAGTAGCAGTGGGCATGCTGTGTTTTCTTCGTCATTGGATGGTACAGTGCGAGCCTTTGACTTGATTCGCTATCGTAACTTTAGGACATTCACATCTCCTTCCCCAGTGCAATTTTGTTCAGTAAGTCGCTATGCCTTGATTATCTCTCTTTCTCTTTCTCTTTCTTTCTATCTCTCTCTTTCTCTCATGACCATAGCATAGTAACAATAACTTATAAATTCCCACCCACCTGCACTCCACAGCTAGCCCTAGACCCTAGTGGTGAAATGGTCTGTGCCGGCTCCTTTGACAGCTTTGAAATCTTCGTTTGGAATGTACAGACTGGACGTCTGTTGGAGATGTTGGCGGGTGTGTGTAGTTATGCATACTGCTACTAGGGTTGGACTGTTGTTCTGTGTTGTTATTGGATATATATAATATAATAATCTCTTCCTATTGGTTGTGTTATTATGTATTATTTACGGCTTTATCAATGTATTCTAATATATTAATTAGTCTTCTTGCTCTGCTATTGTTGTGAATCTAAATACCCCCACACACAAACCTATCACATGTACACTCTGTTCTATACCTCCTAATATATGTATGCATTATACGTACCTTTATCTACCGATGACACCTCTTACGACGCGTTGCAATTATATATTATTCTGCAGGGCTACAATGCACTATATATAGACAGATACCAATGCTTATCATATGTATTTCATTCGGACCATAAGGAATTAGTCATTAGTTTATCCTAGTCTGTATGCGTAGGTACACATATAGGTATATGCTAGAGGCACACATGTATATACACTCTTCTTTCTCTCTCTCTACCCATACTCACGCTGTTTACACCCAGGCCATGAGGGACCAGTGACCTGTCTAGCCTTCAACCCTCTATCGGCTGTTCTCTGTAGTGGATCCTGGGATCATTCAGTGAGTTACCCTGTTATGACTGCTCTCTCTCCCTTCCTCTGTCCCTATACTTCTATTTTTATTTCTCTATCTTTATATCTGCATATTACCATTTCCATTTCTCTCGCTCTAACAAGAGTTTTATCTCTTTCTCTATATATATATATATATCCACGATGTCTCTATCTCTCTATCCTTTTCTCTTATCCGTTCTCTCTCTCTTTCTCTCCCTAGATCAGAGTATGGGATATATTTGACCGCAAAGCAGCTGTCGAGGTATTCCCTCATACCACCGACGTCAGAGCCTTTGGCTTCAGGCCAGATGGCAAGGAAATCTGTGTGGCTACCCTAGGTAGGATAGTATAGATCTCTACCTATATGTTTATATGTATGTCTAAGGGCTAGACTATTTCTGCCCTCTATGTTTTCAGTAAATATATGTTTTTTTAGAGGCCATCACTGCATGCTTCTATCTTCTATAAAGTGGGGATTTATAATTAATTGGTGATTAATATTAATCTAAAGAATGAGTCTATATGATTAGCAATTATTCTACGTATAATCTTATCTTCTTTATGGTAGCCATAATCTAGCCCTGCCTGCTAGGCCAATCGTAATCAGTGTACCGTATCAGGATTTTCTTGTAATTCTCAGCTAATAAGAAACGGATCATATGTATTAATGATTGGCCCCATAATGTGAACTAAAATGGAGTCTTAATATATTGCGATAGTTTTAGACAAGGTTTATTAAAGTTTATGGAAATTTATTTAACTAATGTGGATACAGATGGACAGTTGGTATTCTGGAACATTGAATCTGGCCAAGAAGTTGGCTCCCTAGAGTGCAGGAGAGATATTCAAGGGGGCCGTAAGGTTGATGACAAGGTGTCAGTTAAGAATGCCTCGTCCGGTATGATTGGATTGTATTTATAAGTCTTTATATTATATCTTTGCATGTGTACAAGTGTGTGAGTGTGTGATTTGAGGCTGCTAGATTAGATGGATAAATGGATGATAATGATAGGGTGGACTTGAAAAAAAAAATCTCCAATCATATGAACACTAGGTTAGGGATCGAAACATGACATTGGGGAAATGTTGGTTTCTATTAAGGAAAACCAGGACACTGATATATCATCAATAGTTTGGTATCCTCTTTTAAATAACAGGTTCGATTGGATTATTAAATCATTGATGCTAGGATCATTACCCATTTGGTTTGGACACTTCATAAGGGGCCTATGCTGTAGACTAACAATATATTGTGTATGTGTATACCCTAAGGATATGGTATTAGTAGCAGTAATTAACACATCTTTATCATTAATTAATTAATTAGCAAGAGTAGTCAAGCTTGGCCTGCTCTAGTATGTAGTTGCCAATATTCCATTGTGAATCACTCTTCTTGAGTAATATCTATGAATATTGGAGATTTGAAATGGATTTTTAAATCAAATAGACTACAATCCATTGTCTTGGAATTTCCTTTCACCGCGCGAATTATGATCCCACACCATTGGCCCCCTGAACTAAATAACACATATCTGTTGGTTTACTAGATCATGTATTTCACACCATTCTTATATGCTTATATATACATATACATACATATTATTGTTATTAGTATTATTATTACTCTTACTATTTGCATACACATTACTATTGCCTATTATCCTTATATACTTACTACGACCCTATATACATACAGGAAAGTGCTTCACCAGTGTATGTTACAGTGCGGATGGGCGCTGTGTACTAGCAGGAGGGCGTAGTAAATATATCTGTATTTATGACGTGTCTCATAAGGTCCTATTAAAGAGGTTCCAGATCTCAAGTAATATGGCTCTGGATGGCTTGTTGGATAAGCTTAACTCTAAGGTATGAGCAGGCTCATATATACATATAGATAGTACTGATTGAGATAGGATGTCTCTTTATACCCGGTATATGTGTGTGAAATGGTGCTAGGTTGTTCTATGTTCTGTTTTATTATATGGTATTATATTCTACTATATACCTATCTTTGTACTATCTGTTTCTGTATCCTCTCCTATCCTAAAACTATGTATTATACAACACACTTACACTAGAGCTATCCCTCTACAGAACATGACAGAGGCTGGGCCTTTAAGCCTGCTATCAGATAGTGATCACAGTGATGTGGAGGATCGTAAGGACGTGTCAATGCCAGGTGTGCAGAAGGGTGACTTGAGTCGCAGAAAAACACGTCCTGAGGTATGGTTGTGTGGCTATGTAGGCTGTTGTGTATGTGTATGTTTATATGTTTATAACTTCAAATGTAATATTAAGTAGATAATATTGCGCACCTACACATACATATGTAGTCAACAGATAGAAAAGTAAACTAGTAATTCTCTGAGGGGTTTAATAGATGGAGAGCGATTTATAACCAATTTTCTATCAGGTTCGTACGAAGTCCCTTCAGTTCTCACCCACTGGAAGGGCATGGGCAGCGTCCACTACGGAGGGGCTTTTGATTTATTCCTTAGGTATGTTTGTTAGTATATATAAATATGTGTGTGTGTGCATTATGTATGTATGCACATATATATATGATCAGACTATCGGAGTTATTTTTATACTTTTGTATGCATTATTATCAAGGGTTGTATAGATTTATATGTATACATTCATTCTAACTACCACTATACTTCCTCTATTCCCTCGCCAGATGATGTGCTAGCCTTCGACCCCTATGATTTAGATATGGACATTACCCCAATCACTGTGCAGAAGACCCTGGAGGCGCATGAATACCCCAAGGCATTGGCTATGGCCTTCAGGTTGAATGAACGATCAATCATACGATCTGTATTGGAGGGAATTCCAGTAGTTGATGTACCATTGGTCGTTCAGGTTAGTGTTTATATATATATATATATTGATATTTAGTATCAATGCAAGACTAACTGCTTGCTTCTTATTGGAGGAATTTCTTATTACTTATGTGCTATTGGTAGTTCAAGGCAATATATATATATATGAATGCTTATACTGATACACGTACCCATTGGTTTATATGCACCAATATCTGTGTATATATAACCTATTAATAACTGCTACTCCTGATTGGTCAATGGTCATGGTTCTATTGGTATTGGAAAGGCAGTGAGAGAGGGAAATTTTTGTTATGTGATTGGTAGTTCAGACTCATATTTGGATATATGCTTCTATGTGGCTATATATAGTTTACGAAGTGTGGGTATATAGGAATACAATTGGTGTGCTATTAATAATAACAATACAGCAAATCGGGACAATTAATATATACATCAAACACACTAGTTACAGCAACCGATCCCTGCAATTAATTTTTGATTAAAACTCACTCCCTAAAATATGAAGCTGCAAAATATGCAGCCAAATAACTTCAAAATTGGATCAAAATACAATAGCACTAACCATCCAGCCAAATACATACATTCAATCTCTCCTTGTATATGTCTATGGATCTACTATACTCTCCTACCTTACCATAGACTAATTAATTATGACTGTAGCTGGTTTGACCTATGTTATGTTGGTTTATATAAAGAAAGGCTTTTATACTTATAAGATATAGTATAAACATTTTTTTCATGTTTTCTTTCTTATTCTCATTCCTTTCCTTTTGCACGATATGTTTCTATTATTTCTATTCTACCCTTCTCTGCTCGTATATTATTTTACACCATATTTACCTACACACCGTTATGACATTACTGTATTAAACTTTCATGCTCCCACTTCTTCCCTCTTGCGTAATATTTTCTTTGTTCTTTCTGTTCTTATCATTACTATTAACTATCACATTTAATCGTTTCTCTTTCACCCTACTATAACATTAGGTAAACTCACCGCTATTCTAAAACCCACAACACGTACATCATATAAATACATTGAATTATAATGTTTTTAAGCATGTACCTATGGACTACAATAAAAGATAACGGGCTATGATTAGTTTTCCCTAGCAGCCTTATACACTTAACTAATGTTAACCTCCACAGGCGGTGCCCCAGAGCTACGTGGAGAGACTGCTAGGATTCCTCGGCTCATCCCTAGAGAAGACGGCACATCTTGAGTTTTACCTTACCTGGGTGTTCCATTTATTTAGTGTTCACGGTCGCTTTATTAAGGTATGTATATGAAAGAAACAGAGAAGGGAAGGGTGGCTAGATTATTTACGGAAACATTTCATCATCTTCCTTTTTCTTGTCTTGAAGTCTCCCTATGGCTAAGCCTTATCTTCATTCGAATATGTATTAGACAATTTTTTCTAAACCGAATAATAAGTTACTCTGATTGATTGGTCTAGTCACTACATACACATATGTATTACAAGTACAGGATGAGGATTAAGCCATTATATTGTGTAGCCAGGGTGAACATATCCCGCGTAGTTTTTGGTATAGTTATTTATATACATGTTTGCTTACCATGGATTTGTAATGAATGTATTAAGATCTCTCTTTCTCTTTCCCTTATATTAATATAGCATGGGTAGCTATTATTTAAACTCTTTTATAACGGCCATTTTGACTTATTTTATGTATTCTTTGTTGTTTTCTTTGGTTGCTCGTCAGTAACCAACCCCTGGTCTCTTATAAATTTAGGTTCCTATTATTTTTTCCTTTTCTTCTTCCTATATTTCATTTTGCACACACACCCCACTCTGTTATTCAGCAAGGACTCTATTTACACCTATACACCTATAAACTTGGTATATAGGCATTATACAAACACTGAAAACTAACCAACATGTGCTATGCGACATACAGGATAACTCTACGCGCTGTATGCCTATGCTCCAGACCCTCCAGAAGAGCGCCACTACCCACCAGGATGCCCTGGCCAAGATGTACGTTGATCTCATTGGCTTTTAAATTTTATTTTCTTACTTTCTTCATTCTCTTACCCTTTTAGTTCTTTATACTTTATTTTCTTTTTTGTCTATCCTTATTTATATCATTAAGAAGACTGTTTTTTTCTGTACTAAACACTTTGGAATTTTGTCCTCCATAGTTTCTATGTTTTGACTACTTATGCATTCACTGTTCAAGCAAAGCTAAATTTTACGGTTAAAGCATGATGAAAAAACCATTGGTAGATCGCACATTTTAGATTGCAGATTTCGCATCTGTTGACCTATAAATAAGGAGCTATAATTATAGCATAACTATTACTTTGCGATTAATGCCAATTATACGAAAATTCTTTAATGATCTAGATTGTCGGCCCTGATTGGGACAAATTGTGCAATCAAAATACCATCATAAAAAATTGGCCGATTATATCATTAGGGCCAAGTTATTTTAGATTGGTGTTTGTAATAACACATTACCTTTCGAGGATTTATTGGAATCTGGTATTATATTATAGTACATTTTTGATATTTCTACGGGGAAATGATTACCGATTTTTCAATGATCAGCTGGTGATGAGACTTGATGTTTAACAATTTAGTTGTTTCTAATGGCAATGTAGCTATTAAATAGGGACTGGGGTAGATCCTATCCTATCCTTACTATCATGGAATACCTTGGGTTATCTTTGACCGATACATGCATGCCTTTGAATTATCTAGAATTATAAAAGTTCTAGTTTTGTCCATCGTTATTGCTATCTCTGTATATATATATGGTGCCGGGGATGCAGTTAGGGCCACTTATAGTGACAGTATGTTTGATAGACTTGGGTGGACGAAGACTTATACACCACCCCGTGTATGGCTTGATAATAGGCTTGGTAGATGTATTGGTAGGAAACTATCTCTGGCACTTTTATATGATACTTTATCATATCACTCCTTGCCGTGGAGCCTTGGCTCTTGATGCATATATACTAACAGTGCATTGGTATCCAGGTGTGACGACAACAGGTATAGCATGAACTACATTGAATCACTGAGTGTCTTAATGGCCAATCAAGAACCAGCTATTACTACTATGGATGTGATCACTGCTGAAGAGTGATTTGCAACCAATGCATGTGTAGAAATTAGAGACATGGGGAAATTACACGTCGATTACTACCTGCATGTAGACATGCCAACAGAGTGACATACTTATATCCACATACATATATATTGCTATATTGGCATTTTGTAAAGCTAGCTATACATTCGCTTTATATGACCGTTTAAGCATACATAAATTTATATAAAAAAGTTATGTAATAACCATGAAAGAAATCGATCTGAGATTGAATCTCTATGTTTTTTTTTTTTTGTATTAAGGAATACTCGAAACTTCTTGAGAAAAAGTAATGTTTATTTATTTTAGGTATTTCTTATCAGCATTATGGGCCTAGTCCCCAACGTCTGCTGACTTATTTAATAATAAAATGATGCAACCAAAACGTTTACTGCACTTCTATAGTTCATTCTTTTTTATCTATTGCTATTATATTTGCTTCTTACCAGAAAGAAAAGACGTTCCTTCCTAGTTAAGTTTACTAGGGATTCTTTGTGAACGATCAATGTTTCTTTTTGGTTTGGAACTTGGTACTACATGGTTGTTAATTCAATCGACTCATAGAATAACTTATACTAACAGCATACAACCAATCAAATACTAAGTAATTATCAATCAGTTAGTGCTTAGTCTGTTTGGATTCAATAGAACAGAGGGGTTTAGCATTCGAAAACCAAATACGTTTTTAAATATAGGCACATTGGTTAGTTCATATTCATCGAAATGAATTTGTTCAAAACTGGTTTTGAGCAAAAGAAGCATAAATACGAGGCTGCATACAATAATAAAGGCACTGATCCGTCATTTAAAAATTTATAATAATATACTAGTTATAAAATGTTATTTTCCGGAATTCAATTCATGCGTTTTATGTTTTTCATATTATATCTATAGTTGTTAAAGAAGTCGAGGTAGATAATTCAGATACTTTACTAGAAGGCCTACCAGTTGAGTCTAGTGTTGCTTCTTCTGATAGTAGGAATACCATGACTATATGTATAGCCACGATTAGATTACAGTTACTACGTATATAACACATTGCCAGGTAGAAAGCTAAAGGTTTCTATATCTCTCTACAAACAACTTGAGGTGGAGAATCAGCTGGATATAATTTCAGCTTGCCGACTACCTAACTACAAGTCAGATAGGACTCAGTACAACAGGACCGAGTTTTGCTCTCAATAAAACCATATTCTCACTAATAATACTATAGTAGGTTATTATACCCTATGACCATTTTTAAAACATTTACTCTACGAATATTTAATATTAAAGTATGTTTATTTTTTATCTATGCATTCATTAATCAGAATTCCCAACTTAGGATACATGGTTTTTGTTCAAGTTCAGTAACTAAACTCCAAGTTCAAGTCTTTTATTTTCTGATTATTCTATATTTATATTAAGTGCGATATTTTCAACA
>NAOQ01000179.1:11011-23480 GCA_002751075.1 Ichthyophonus hoferi | reverse complement strand
ATATATGTATATATACTATATAATCCCCCAACCAAAATGCACAATTACAAAATCAAATCTATTGCTAATAATTAACCAGTTATCACAATATATATTGGACCACATCCTTCACAACACCCATGAATCTTTGTATTATATCATATTACCTTATAGTACATTAAACTATATTATCTTTCATTATAGTATATTGTATTATATTACATTATATTACAATATATTAGATTACATTGTTAGTATCGTATATTTAAGGTCAAATCAAAGTTCAGGATATGGTCCAATTCAAATTATAAATAATTGCATAGGAACTTCACTTCCCTTTTTTGAATATTTCAAAATTTGACACTCTTTTATGTATGAATTAGTAAGGTTTCCTTAGTTTTTCTTTCTCTGATCTAGGGGGCCACATACCTGTCCATTCATATACAAAGGGTTCAATTTTATCGACTAGAGCCTGGTTGTATGCTGAGGCAGTAATGTTAAGGTGTAGATTACCTGGTGTGGGAAGAAAATAATTAATAAATTGATTGCCTAATTGACTAATTAACTAATTAAGTAGATGGATAAATCGGCATATATACATATACGCACCATCTCCTACATGGCCATATCCAGTAACCCTTAGGGCATCAGGAAGGCGTTCTCTCATAGCCACCACTAGATCATACATCTTAGGGATAGGTAT
Source organism: Ichthyophonus hoferi (assembly GCA_002751075.1). NCBI lineage: Eukaryota > Ichthyosporea > Ichthyophonida > Ichthyophonidae > Ichthyophonus > Ichthyophonus hoferi. The sequence continues at coordinate 22,798 of NAOQ01000179.1, read as the reverse complement.
GCTGACGTCATACTTATACACCGCCCCATCATGCATGAGAGCCTCGGCCACCCCTTCACGCAGGGCCCAGATATCAGCTGCCTGTTTATCATTGGTTAGTTGGTTATTATGCAGGTGCAATCGGTTACAATGTTTATTTGTTAGACATTACAGATTATCTATCAAACCTAGGTAATAATAATTCAGATTGAGATTAATTCCTATATACCATATTATAGTAGGTATAAAGTTTAATCTGAATCTATTCTCATTGGATCACATGTTTAACATAGTATAAGTTAACCACTACTGTGTGGCTGTGATGGAGCTTCTAGTTTTCTTTAGACTATAATCTGCCACCTAATATGTATTGTCAGGGTAATGGCTTAAAACAAAGACTGGTATATTTACCCTATATTTTACCATTTCAACAAATTAGTTGCTATGCATGTGTGTGATTAATTGCATAGCGTGAGCATGGGATATCTGTAATGGGGAAGTGTCTACCTAGAGGTAGTCCGGAGGAAGGGGTTTGAATCTATTATTATGGCTGGAATATGATATGTTCACTGCTTGCTATTTATTTAAAATCATGGTTTTATATGTCCTAACAACCAATAATATAATGCTTCCTTAGTAAATCAAAATAAAATGGCTGCACCTTAATTAGGCCAATCATCTTACTTAATTGGTGTTAAATACTAATTAATCACTTGTTCTCTCGCCTAGTATAAATTATATATTCGGATCAATCTTTAACCAATAAATACAAGCATATATATAAAACCCCCAACTGCATATAAACCATAAAAATTTAAATAATCAAAACATAATTAGTTTCTTTATTCTTAGAAAAATAAATAATAAAAATCTCAAAAACGATCAAGTTCGTTATGTAAGGTACCACTATGAAAGGCCAAATTATGAAAATGTAGTGGGAAAAGTGGAAAGAATAGTGAAAATTTAAAGACCCTAACGTTCTAGACATGCTCACCTGTTTCGAATCCTGAGCCAAGGTACCATCTAGACAATACTCTTTCTCCATTATATCAGCTAGGAAGCTATCTAGTTTCTAGTAGAAGTTAAGTATAAACAATAGTGTTAATTGCATAATTTAGATCACAATTACGGGTATATGATAGTTACAAATGATAAATCAAAATCAGATAAGTAATAGAGTAATAGAATAATATAATATACTATATTTTATTATATTGACCAATAATAGATCAAAAATAAAACTATCTATATAATTATAATAATCGTGGTTGTAAGATTACTGATTGGCCCAGACAAGGTTCCCATCAATGATTCAATAGATATGGACAAATAAAAGAAGTAGTAGGCCACTAAGAGTAGTACCCATTAAAATGTAAATAAAGAAATCTGTTGGTTACTATATATATATATATGTTCAGCCTACCGCCATATCATGCTCATTGCTTGACCCTGCTGTCTCTACCACTGCGTAGAAAGGATAAGATCCGGAGAGGGGATTGGTCCGATGGAGATTACTGATCACAGCACTCATTGATGCATCATCCAGGAATTCACAGGCTGGTGAGAGATAGAGAATAGAGGTGTAGAAGTATAGAGGACAGAGAGTTAAGTCCTTGCTTTTAATATTAAAAGTTACAAGGTATTGGTTGCATATCAAACTATATTACCCTAATTTTCAAAATATTTAATTGTCGTTAAATATTTAATACTATAATATAATAACATAAAATATAATCTAGTCCAGTATACTACAATTTAACAGAGTAGACATGAATAGAACATGATGGAATAGCATGCAACAACATGCAATATAACACCGCCCCATATCATACAACATAAAATATAAGAAATATATATATACTAGCTCTGTATCCCACATGGTGTTGTGTTGTAAAAGGGGCACAGGAGACCTTCTGAAAAATCCATCATTACTGGCTAAATGTCACATATGGTAGGAATATACATAAAGTTCTATAATTTTCACAGAAATTTACAAAATTTCTTCAATTATTCGCCTAATATCAAGTATATCTAATGAATAAAATGATATTTTGCATTTTCAAATTACAAACTATAAACCTCAATTATTAGTGGTTTAGTTGTACGTATAACATGACCAAATATAGCATAACAAGGACAACTGGGTAGGAACGCACCAGAGAGGGTCTCCCCTAATTGAGCCTTAGACTCGGCTAAAATCTTACATACGTCATCATAGGTATTGCAGCCCAATAGCGCTACGTTAACTGCCTATATATGGTAATATGGTAGTGCGTGTGATTGGATGACAATATGTATGATAGTAGGATAGTATGCATGTATGTATATATATGGTTAAAAATAAGGATGCAAATAGTGTCAGCAGCAGTAAGCAATGGTAAGTCACTCATTACCATATTCGGAGTATCCTGTATATTTGCATACATACACACATGCATACATATACACATACATATATACAGACTACACTACAAATATACATACACTATATATACTATACACACGCATAAACCTTACACATATATACCTTTGGTTTAGCAGGGGTCAGAATTGATAGGGCCGTAATCACACCCAGGGTGCCCTCTGAACCAATGAACAACTGCTTGATATCGTAACCTATAAATGGTAGACCAATAAGAATGGATAATATACAAATATTTTTTGCTTAATATATATATATATATATATATATATACATTATCAAAACAAATGAGCATATATTTTACATATATACACATACATATGATATTATGATAGTATGTAGTGATAATATGGTAGTATGTATGGCAGTATAATGGGATAACATTATTATAGTATGCAAAGCTATATCTATGTAAATATAAATGTATGTAGGCAGGTATTGTCAAATATAGCTACATATACAGGATAAACAAAGTAACTAATTATAAATTTCTAATTAATTAATGCTGGGTTCTGAAGTACCCTATATATAAAATGGTATAGTTAGTAAGCATAAAAAGATTATGTCTGAGACAGGTTGGGGACTCGCAATTCTGTAGTGATGTTCAATAAAGGCTACGCAGTTTTTATCGTAAATATCTGCTTGCAATAATCAGATGCCACCCTGAACATAGGTGAGATCTATTACTCCACATGCTGAAATCTATATGTTTATGTACTTAAGCATATATAGATACATATATATATACAAGGTACAGTTCCAGTGTATCATCTGACCTGTATTATCTTTGCGGCATGGGGAAATGGTATCTACAATCCTTCCATCTGGCAGTACCTGATTAATGACCAATGCAATATAAGAATATATGCCCACACACACGCACACGCACACATACATGTATAGGCCTAAACATATATATAGACGTACACAAAAAAAAATCATGACCAGTACAAAACCAGAATTAAAACGTATATATATATATATATATATATATATATTAGTAACCCTATTATATCTATACAGATAACTGTCTATCTTGGGCTAGAACCTTTCTACCTTAACAAGGTTTCAAATATTCTTTTTGATTCCTTTGATTCTATATATGCCGAATATATTATACTCTTTACGTGCCATCATATGCTCACATAATATTTTACTACCAATAATAATTGCAAACTAGTTGTCAATCACTTAGATTATTTGCTCTGATTGGCGTCAATTACCGATTAATGCAGGTATAGATTTTTATATAGGAGTAAATATTGACTTATCCCTATATGCTCTCTCAAAAAAGCTTAGTACATTCAATTATAATCTCTATAAGAATAAAATATAATGTTAGGATATAGAGCACCACTGTTCCAGCCCTATAGAAACATATCAAATGATATTAACTCAGAGGTAGCAGAGGGGATAGAAAGATAAATATATATAGTAGGTGATAAACAGATAGGGCGAGGAAGAGAGAGAGATTGAGCAAAAAATAGAAATAGAGAGATAGAGAGAAATAGAGATAGAAATAAAAAGAACACTATCAGATAAGACAGATATGATATTACCATCTTATATATCCTATCCTATTCTATCATATCTTATTGTACTATACCATACCATACTATACTATACTATACCATACCATACCATACCATATTATACCATATTATACCATACCATACCATATTATACCATATTATACCATATTATACCATATCATATTATATTGTACGTACCACTTTTAGGCCTAACACATTCCCATGTAGATTGCCATAGCGAAGAAAATGGATACCTCCAGCATTCGTAGCCACATTACCACCTATATGACAACTGCACAGTATATGGGTGTATGTAGCCATGTTAGAATGCTGTATGGGTGTACGGAAGGGTATGGTATGATATAATATAAAAGGGTATAGTATAGTATAGTATAGTATAGTATAGTATGGTATGCTTTAGTATGATATGATACGGCATAATCTGGTATAAAATGGTATAGTACGATATAGTATAGTAAAATATAGTACGGTATAGTATGGTATGGTATGGTATAATATGGTATAGTATGGTAGGGTATGGTATAATAAAATATAGTAGAATAGGAGAGGATATACAAGGTCTTAATAGCATATCACAGCCTTATACGGTATTATATTGTATAATATCACCCTATCATCACATCGTATCAGCATAACCCGTGCTATACTATATTCCACAGTATATCATATATTATACAATACTCTACATTGCACCACATAATATTAGATAGCATTATACACAATATAACAACATAATATAATATCTACATATACTAACACACCAACCATTAATCTCTGAAGAATAATTTCTAAAAAAACAATACTTTATATATTTTACTTCGCCTATGAATTCACATAATTAAAGGGATATTTTAAATTTATAATATATAATTAAACCGAATAATCACGCAAAAATACCACAGCATATATTTTAACACATCAATAATAATTGAGGCTATGGGTTTATCTTCTTTTTATCGCCAAATACACTTTATACTATTATTAAATATTATTATTTATAATATAATATAATAGAGTATAATACAACATAATATAACATATTTTGGTAAGGTAGTCCGAGGAAAAAAAAAAACATCCAATGGAACACAAAAGTTAAGAATTGAAAACTACTGCACTAACATACCTGCCTTTGGCACCCAGATCTAACGGCATCATAAATCCCTTATCGGCCATTTGATCGTTTAACCACTCCAATATGCAGCCTGCCTCACACGTTAAAATCCCTGAGATAAGACATGTTGATTGGTTAGCATGTTTTAATAATTAAATAATTATTTATTTATAATAATTATTTATAACATATATCGAGATAATATGAAAATATTAATTTTTATCTACAATACTTTTGTTCATAGTCCAATGAATGAGCAGATAAAAAACACATCCGAAGAGAGATTAAGTAAATACCTGTATGTTTAGGAGTCAAAATATCTCTGTAATGAGATATGTAAAGTATATATACCCACCCACTCACATATACACACATATATATACTCACCGGACACGTCATCGAAGTGAAGAATTTTGTTCATAAGCCCCATTGAAAGAACAATCTCATCAAACACTGGTACACTCCCTCCTGAGAAAGGAATTATGATTGGGTGCTGTTAGATTAATTGATATAAAAATCTTACCTACATTAAATTACATAACTGTCTTAACTCACACACACGTAAACTACATACCCACATAAATACATACACACAAGCAAGTTGCAACAGTCCAACCTGGTAAAGGGGGGGAGGGGTTGTAATACTGCCATTTACCAATTTACCATCACAGAAGCAAGACACTTACCTACTAGGCCTGTATTTCCACCCTGAGGAACAATTGCCAACCTATAGAGGCCATTAGGTTGTCAATTTAATCATCACTATCCGCTAATCATACGTATATATAAATATTGATAGTTAGGGCTAGCACCGTCTAGCTTTACGTTGTAACAAGAACTTTGATCCCACTCAGGGGATAATGATTAACAACTGTTTTATACCAACCAATCAAAGAGAATCATCTAAGCAATCCACAATTAGTTTATAATTAAAATTTCTAGGAAATAATAATAAGATATGCTATGATTGGTCCCTGAAAATATAATTATTCAATTGAAAGGTAGTGAGAAGTAAATGTCAAATATACCTTAAGAAAAAAGATTCTAGCCCTACAAAGAAGGTAGGTATAGTTACCCAAGTTTGACTTAGAATTATAAATTAATTGATAAAAAAAAAGAAGGTTTATTTAATTATTCTTTTTAATTTTTAATTTTAAAATTTTAATATATTTAAAATATAACATTAATGTTAACAGTTGAGTGGGCCACCTATCTAAGCACACACCTATTACAACAGACCATTATTTTAAAACCCTTACTGGGTATGTTTGACCTGTTATAGTTGAAAACTAAAAGTTTGAAAAATAATTTTTTATAACCAACCTATCAACAATACAAACATATACATATACATGGTCCCACCAACCAAATAATGGCTATTAAAATATTAAAATATTCAAATTAAAGTCGTACCTCTTATTGTTGCAATAGGCCAATATCTTTGACACTTCCTCAGTGGATTTAGGTTTGAGAACTAATCGGCTGCTTCCGCGATATTTTTTTATCCAGTCTATATTATAGGCTTCCAACTCCTATATAAATATTAGTATATGTGTATATGTATATGTATATATATGTGTGTTTAGTTCAAATTGTCAATGGTGCCCTGATAAAGTTTCTTTTATACTTAAAACAAACCGATCATACGACACAAAACCCACTACTAAAATAAGACACCATGTGTTAAAGACCATTACTATTCTCCCTCAATAATCTTAACAGTACTACTAGGGCGAGAGCATCTCTACTTCATATTTAACCCGAAAATTGTAAAGTACATGTCAAGAATAGATAGATAGCTATATATATATTGACCAGTAAGTAAATATTAATAATGAAATTATCTTAAGTAATATGCAACTAAACTGCGATTAATTATGTAAGAGAACGGGTGGTTTTCGGGTTATCAAATATAAATTGTTTAATGAAAAGTCATGACGCGGTAAATCTGTTACCATAGAAACCTCTTAGTCCTATGTATTATCCAACCAATAGTATGGATCCATTTTAAAAGGATTTAACAATTATAACAAACAATAGAAAGGGGAATAAAGACAATAGGAATGACATAAAACATACATCTGAGTCAGTGTTTACTCTGACTGGGTCCATAAAGCCTTTAAAAAAAGAAATGTCATCACTGTCTAGCTGTGGGTAGTAGCGATGGATTATTGGTCAGTTACGGCAATGGATATTTATAATTGGGTATAGCATATACTACACTTAAATACTACTTATAACTGATCATATTATATAAAATTAGTTTGTTTTTAATTGCTTAATTTTGTTGTTTTTTTTTTTATATATAATTTTAACCCCTACCCCATTTCCTGAATGGACATAGGCCGATTATACATTGACTAGTAAAACACCAATCAACATACCAATTACCACAGACTATTAAACCAAAAACTGCAATCAGAATTGTTTCAATTTAATTCTTTTTAATTAATCAAAAAAAATTTTAATGTATGTGTGCACATACACCACCTATATCATCCTACCTCTTAGCCATTCTTACCAAGGAACTGTACAATAAATTTTTTTATCAGGATTATGTAATATAATTGATTGGTTGGCAAACTAGAAATGTTCTAGACATATTATTATAGGTCATGAAAAATCATAAAAATAAATGTTAGTATGTTGTATATATATATGTATAAATATATGTGTATAATAGTATTATTATTATTATTATTTGGTTTTTTTGCTGTTATTTTTACTACTATTACCAATATTCCTACCATTACCAAGTCAATGTAATGCTCATTAATTAATAAAAATAATAATAATTAAATATGTATAGATATAATTATAAACTTATTTATTGGTACTCAATATATATACATAACTAGAAAAAAATATTCTTATGTAAAGTATAATGAAGCAATGTAAAAATATTATTTGATTGGTCAAAATGATAGGTCCGGAGCAAAACAATAATGATATAATTAATTAATTAAAAATACCAATAACAAGTCAGTTAAAAGACAAACAACCAATACTCATATTTTCCATAACTATGCATATGTACATATATATATATTATTACTGTCCACCTACTGTTTTAAAGTTGGCCCGGTGAACATTCTTATATTGCTCTGATGTCAGAGCTACACGTGAGTGTGCGATTAAACATGATGCGGTAGATCTAAATGCACGATAGCATATCTGATAGTGCACCAATCATGGGTAGGTGTGTTGGTGAGTATAATGAGGTTATGTGTGATAGATTGTACACAAGGAAATCAAGGATCAAGGAAAAAAATAAATTTGAAAAAGGGAGAGATGAAATGGTAAAAGAATACATAGAATAAAATTTATTAAAACAAGCAAACTAATAAAAGACGTAGATAAGCAACAATAGAGGGAGAGGAGATGGTGAAATTGTTGTTGATATTTGTTGTGAAGTAAGTTTGTCTGAGTGATAATAGAAAGGAAATAATAACATCGCGTTTGGGTTGGTGTAGGTTTTTATTAAACTGTACTGGTTTTTATAATTGCATACTTATGGGTAGATATAATATAGTGGCAATGGAAAATAGAACTTAATGACTACTCGCGAATAAGGGCGTTCCATATTATTAACAGTTAGGCAGTGGCTAAATATATACCAGCACTCACTGTAAAATCTCTTCAACTACCTCAAATCCCTAAATTAAGACAAGATTACACTAGCCAGTAACATGATTAAATTAAAATTTTAAAGGCACCACCTACCATTCCAGCGGCATTTTTTGTTAACTGCCAGGCAGGCTGCCTGAGAGATGTAATAGCTTGCATAGTGATAGATAACTTCAGATACATATACAGGGCATGTGTCTATCTGTATATGTATGTGTATATGTTTATGTATATGTATATATATGTAGGTGTAGGTAAGATAGGGAAGGCTTATATCAATATAACTATTAGCCATCCAGCCAAACATCTTAACGCATTTTTTCATAAAGGTTACGGAGGATTCAGATGATTGGCTTTATGCATTAAATGTACTTACGTATGTATAATAGTATGGTAGTATGATAGTATGATCGAGTGTATGATGGTTGGATAGTGTGATAACATGATAGTATAATAGTATAATATGCGAGTATGCCTGATAGTATGCATATATATATATATACTTAGCTAATGAAGTCATTGAAAGAATATTATGCCACCATATTTAATATCAGCCTAATTAATACTACTCTTAATAAGATATATTTACTCGATAGAAACTAAAAGGATAATGTAATGGTTCAATATAGTTTTGTCTGACTGATTTATAAACGTATAGTTAAGAGTATTTTATGTATATAAACATATTGTATATAACTATTAGTGTCTTATAAATACACAAGAATGCAAATGACTTTGAAAACAATATAGTCACAGTTCTGAGGTCATATATATATATATTATATTACACTACACTATACTAAAAAATATTATATTAAATTACTTTGCGTGTGCGTAGTAGGTGGTGTAGGTGGGTCCAGTGATGTAAATATAAGTAAATACAAAGACAGCGCCAGTATAAGAATCATATATACTTCTAAGAACTACACTCTCTCATAAAGCTTGCCCACAAAACCACAGCAACCATAACAATGTATCAGTAGTGTGGGCAAATGCTTGACATTAATCTATGTATATATATAAAATTGGTGAAGGATAGGCATGAGGTGGTGTGAGTTATAAACACACAGAGATATAGTCACACAAAAAAGGAAGGCATACAATAAAAATAAGCATCTTCAGCCGAATTATTATCATTATTATTAACAATGATAGTATTGGTAATCATTATATTAGGCTTATTGGGTATAATAGTAATTTTTAAAATAATGTGTAGTACAATTGGTCACATTTATTCAAGGAGCTCATCCAGATGCCCCGAATGTATGTTGCTACTGGTTAAATACAAGAAAATTTCAACTAAAATGAAGACAGGTATAGACAAGCAAATACATGTAACGAGCTATAATGTGCAATATATGAATGTTCGTCTAGTGGAGAAAAAATGAAAGACAGAGAGAGAGAGAAGAAAGTGTAAAACTACAACCCAAACCCTTTCCCCTATAATATTTGTAGCTTAGCCTTCAGGAAAAAAATCAAGCAGGTATATATTTCACCTGCCTTTTTTTTCTTTTGTTTTTTGGATTGTTAACCCCAATCTCAAATAAAAATACTTTAAAAACCGAACCAAACAAGTCCCAAGGGGACCAGAGGGTGGTTGAATATTCACGGATATTAAAGTATATTTTAAAGTTTGTTTATGTGCAATACACATAGGAACTTTGAATATTAGTTTTCTAATAATAAAGTGCACAAAATTTAAATTTAAATTAAATAATTAAAAATGGTTGGTGAGTATACAATATTTACTTTGTTATGTAGTAAAAAATGTATTACCCCCTGAGAAAACGTTGAAGCAAACTTTCTGAAACTAAAGCATATAAATTTCTAATCCTGGCAAATACATAAATACTTGATTATGGATTGGTATTTAACAGAAATAGATGGCACCAATTATTTCTCCAGAATACATATGTAATAGTTAATAATATTAAATGATTATAATTATACAAATAAATATCTAAAATAATTAAATATCCCTGTTTTAATACTTCTCCCCGGCCGCCCAGGCGGATTATTGCACATAAGGTATGAAAGATATGAACAAAGAATATGAAAGAACCTTAAAGTGGTGACCAATTAGCTGTAAGTTTGTGGCTCACTAAATAGACTGAACCAATCAGAAATGAATTTAGATCACATGCCGGTTCAACTAAAGTGGAGTCGAACCTAATCTTTTTTAATAATTGACATCAATCGTTATGATGTCCTGCTTTGTATTGGTGAAACCGTGTGTCCAGTTAAAATGTGCACCGTACTTGTGAATATTCCATAGGATGTTTTCTGTTTGTGCGCTAGAGGAATTGCTAGACATAATTTATTGTGCAGTGTTTTTGATAAATAGAGACTAATGATTATTGGTCGCTATATAAAAGTTGTGTACTGTGACTTAGCCCCTCCCGAATACTAGCACAGCTAGCGTTCTTTTGTTCTTTAATTCTTATATAGAACAGTTATTTGTAATAATGCTTTACAGAAAAATGATAGTGTTTAAGTTGAGGCTTGGGGTTTCCACATATTGTGGGTTTTAATTTGAACTCTAATATGATGCCTAGTTTGTAACCATTTAACTAAGCATCATATCCATATCTAGGCTCTGGTATAACTGACAGGTTACTCTTCTACCAGAAGCTTTATGACCAGATAGTAGATATTAGGTCTTAGTAAAAGGCTGTTCAAATCTCATATGATAATGAATGTGCTATAAACATGTAAGTAGTCTGATAGATAATAAGCTATGGCTATAATACATAAAGGCTTTCACTAGCTAAGAGTTTTATCAAAGATACTCCATATGTGTCAGACAAAACCAGTAGTAAAAAATGCTAATGGGTTTGGGAAAGATAAAGTAGATGAAGTAAGAATAGTGATAGATAACATTTTCGAAATCTCTCATGCTCATACTATTAATAATACGTAATAATGATGAATAACTATAGGTCAAAATGTATTTCTCAAAAGAGTTTAATGAGTACTTAATGAAATTATAAATAGCCAATAATATAGAGAATAATTAAAATACTCGTGCAAACCATCGCCAATTAAATGACTGTGACACATTAGTATTATATATATTAGATTATTTAGTAGTTTTC